>WEDG01003573.1:0-24311 GCA_017591395.1 Schistocephalus solidus | reverse complement strand
GGTGGCACGCCCAGGGGCGGCTCCGGCCGCGCCAGCCACCTGCGCCCTCTCCAATCTCCGGTCTTGTTGACTCTGTCTTGACACCGGGCTCAGGTGGGGGAGGAGGAGAGTGCGGTAGCTGCAGCGCAAGGCTACTATCACTTAAAAACTAATTCACGCGCAAGTCACCGTCCCTGTGCCACCTGGTGTGGAGCATACGGTGGACCTCGTCGAAATCAACGGTCGAACTGCCCGTGTGTGTGTAGTGTGTTCCCCCTGTTGTGTGAAATCCTGGTGCTTGTGTTTGGGGGCCAGGTCGTGTACGTAGTACACGTAGACGAGTCTACCAGCAGCTGCGCCCGCTTCCGCATCAGACAACTGACCGGCTCGGACAGTGGTCTGATTTTGGGGGTGGGGAAGAGAGTGAGGTCGAGAGCTCAGCGTATTTTCCTCACTATAAACAATCTGACGCGCTGAAACTATGGAAGGTTGCCAACTGACGGCATAACTCGGACCGCGTGGTCAGCCCAATGTGTGTTTTGTGTGGAGTGGCTGACTGGCGGACTGAGAGTCAGGTTGCAATGGCTCCTTCTTAATGTGGCCTTTATGGCACTCGCACTCCGTGGGATCCGAGCCAGGTGTGGTGGCATGCCCAGGGCGGCTCCGGCCGCGCCAGCCACCTGCGCCCTCTCCCCCTCTCCGGTCTTCTTGACTCTGTCTTGACACCGGGCTCAGGTGGGGAGGAGGAGAGTGCGGTAGCTGCAGTGCAAGGCTACTATCGCCAAAAAATAATTCACGCGCAAGTCACCGTCCCTGCACCACCTGGTGCGGAGCATACGGAGGACCTCGTCGAAATCGACGGTCGAACTGCCATGTGCGATTCCTTCCATAAAATAGGGCAAGTTTCACTTTCAATAGCAAGATTAAATATCTTATACAGAAGGGATGGAAAAATATTGTTTGCATCCGCCTTTAATACGCTGACCGGGACGCCATCTGGTCCTGGATGATTGACGAAAACGCCGAATGGCTACGGTCACGTCCCAGAGGGTAAAAGTTATGGTTTCGAGGACGTTACCTGTCCAAACCCGGATGTAAGGAAAGGGGGTGACAGTATGTTCACTAAACGTTCTAAACAAGAAAGCATTGAAGCAATCAGCTGTCAACTTAGCGTCAGCTATTGCGTTTCCTAAGGCAGCACCAAGAAGACTATGTGAATGCATAACATTAACATTAGCAGTGTACCACGTAAATCTGCCTGCATTCATTTCACTGTAAATTCTTTACATTGCTTCTTATTCATGCTATTTTTATGTGACAAATAGTGATTTCAAAGGCTTAAGCCTATTTTCCTCATATACACTGAACTGAACTTAACTCAACCTAAGAAGCCACGCAGTCGACCAGGCACTGAGTTTGCCAATATTCGATTGTAAACCTCTTGCATCGTCAGTGCAGCTGACTTAAGTCCATATTCAAATGTCACCTGCAAACAGGACAGCTTTAAAATCAAGGTCATTGAGATAGTCGTTCACGTAGATTAGGTAGAGTAGGAGGCCCAAAATAGAACACTGTGGAACACAACGTTCCATTTTTGCCCATTCCGAGCTTAAGTTTCCATTTACAATGCTCTCTTCTCTGAAAGGCAAGAAACTCTTGTGCCAATTTAAAAGTATTCCTCGAATTCCGACGTTTCAAATCTTCTGTAAAAGAAGCCCATGCGGTACTCTTTCAAATGCCTTGTTGAAGTCAAATATACCAGATCTACTGGATAACCAGTATCTGTGGCCTTTGTCCATTTCTCATGCGACTGAAATGCACTCATGAGTCAGGAACGTCCTGGACGAAAGCTGTGTTAGACACCGCATAAGATTAAGTTGTTTTCCAGATAGCCTTGCTTGTGCTCATGGAATTGGTACACTGAATGTGAGCAATCTGTGAGTGCCAAAGGAGATCACCTGTTTTCAGTAGTACACCAATAAGTATTTAGTCGTGCAAACAACCGCTTTAGTCACATACACAAGCATAATGTTTTCTATCGATATGTATCAGTCTCAAAGGAAGTTTCTTTCACTGATCTCTTCTAACTCTATGAGGCACTGTGTGAACGGCAATCGAGTATGTGGACAAATCTAGTCCTTAATTCCATAAACTATCTCCTTATCTTATTTAGGAAGGCTTAATTTGACTCCTTGGGTTTCGCTTGTTCACCGTCACGCTTCTCCACACTCGTTATCGGTAGGTTTGGCCGTCTGCAAAGACGTAACATTGGGTAAGACTTGGGATTAGAGAGTCTGAGTTAGGGTTAGGTCTGGAGAGATATATTGCGGGTTTAGAAGATAAGTGTCAGGTTAAGATTTAAGCATATTTTTTAAGGTTAGAAGTTGGAAGTCAATCCATCAACTGTATAAACGTCAATGGTATCTTCAGTGGCCACGACGCCAGTTGGATTTTGCGATCTTTGCTGAAATTTTGCCATCAATGGTCATTATCAGAAGGGAGCATTCAACAATGAATATCTGGCCAATACCTTCAGTTTTCATTTCATCGAAGTTCGTTGATCTTATTTGCCACTAATTTAATTTCATAGTTGTGTTTTTTGGTTATCTTAGTGTACTTATGTAAACCAACGCTTTAAAAACAAATTTGTCTTTTTGCCTGAAAACATACATCTCTCAACTCCCTTTACCACACCGACAAAAATGTATTTCAAAATAATTACCCTATTGCACGAGCTATTGCTTGTAGTTTTCTCGTCATCATGTAGCACCTTCGTTTGGTCACCGTCCTCATCGTTTAAGTTTTTACCGTTAATGACAAAGGAGTATAAAACTGACCATTTCTAGTTTATTAAACACACTCACACATTAATACCCCAAATCCAGAAACTTAGTTGCCCCTAAACGACTGCATTATTTAATAATCTCGAAGAAAATTACCAGGGTGTGAACAAATGTGTTGCAATTTATAGTGTCTTGAGATTTGGTTCACTAATGCCGTCATTCTTCTCCTTGTTTATATTAGCACTAGCTGACAATAACGTCAATGTTTGTGTGGTGGAGTGCGCCCAAGGGCCAGCTTAACTTCTGTTAAGTATCCGACTTTTAATAAAACCAAGCAAGCGCTTTCTAACATAAGAATAAATTTGTCATGAACTCCTGGGACGTAAAAAAGGAATAATTTTTTTAAAAAGAGAGATACGAAAGCATCACTTTGCATAGCACCCACGCTGACATTGCTGCGGAACATACAGCGGACATCGTTCGAACTGAAATTTGCACTGTTGCTACCAACGTCACTAGTTCACTTGCAAGAATTTATTTATATTTCCATTGTGGGTCTTTTGACACTTTGTCTCAATAAATAGAGACTTCAAGGAGGTACATATTTATTTTCGTCAAATAAACTGAACAAAAATGATTTCATGAAAGACAAGAGACGCATGAGCTGGCAGACAGAGGGGCATGTCGAATACCTTTATGTTCATGACACGATGACGCATTTTCGTGAGATTTTGTTTCATACGCCTAAGTGATCAAGAACGAATCACCTCGACGTTTCATTTTCTCATTCTGAAATGCTACTACCGTATTACCCTACTCTACCACCTGAACATTTTTTCCTAAGCAGTTTTTTCTTCTACCTTCTTTTCAAAAATGAAGGCTTATTGAACTCTGCCTCCATTTTTATGGTAGGAGTTTTTTTCACTGCCGATTTTTTCTAGTTCACCATTAATTTTAAAACATTGCTAACTGTTGACGTAGCAGGACAAGTTATGTATTTGTACATTTTACCTGCACACATTGTCATAACTTTATTTCGTTACTAATGTTTGCTTAGACAGTGCCTTGCCGGTGCTAACCAAATATTAATTCTATAATTCTAAATTTGTAGTCTAAAGTAAACCCTACGAAACTGTTCGCAGGTATCCAATGGGTAGATCAAGTTCTGCATTAGCTCCACATTACCGAACGGTTTGAATTCACAGAGGAGACCATTTTCACCATAACCGCAATTAGCCCACAACGGTTGCACAAACGAAAAATCGACTCACAGAATAAAATTCAGCGATAATGGTCGCTGTAGGTATGAATGCGCAGAAGAAGCCATTTGGGAGCAGGTGCCGGATGCCAAGGAAATTATCGATCCCTGCGTCAGTGTACCATGGGAGGCGATGCTTTTGACTCATCAACCGGTCAAGCGAAATTTGAGAAAACCTCATGACGTGCTTTCACTGAACAGTGGGCCTAATCCGGAGATATAATGCACACGTCCTGGATTCGCCATTTTTAACAAAAATTATTGTCCGGAGACTGTCAGATTTTCCAAAATATTATTGGTGCCTGGTTTTATGTTTCTCTTTTTTCGCCTGAAAAATAGTTCGTTTTAAGCAAGAACCAGCAATTGCGTCCGAAAAAGAACAATGTGGGCTAATACCTGTGCTTTTAAAGACAACATTCCTTTTTATGTGATTGAAACCTGCAGTTGGTTTAGGAAAGGCACAAGGGGGAGTTTGACGAATGGAGAATAGGCGAAGAAAATACGCATAATGCAGTTAACACAGTAGGCAATGTCACTTTTGAACATGGAATTATTTTCAGTTTGTCTTTGTCTTACCCAATTCGTTTCATTCAAATTATTTTCAGCAAACATTTTATTAAAATTTCTTTTGCTGTTAAGGTTAATTGTTCTCACCAATCCTGCAGTGCGCAATTACTTAATAAGCGCATCTTGAATGACAGTTCCTTTTTTACTACGTGATCATGCATATCATGGTATTTTTCTTCAGCTTTTTCAGACGACTTATCTGTTCTCGTTAGTCTTGGTATTGTCAATTTTCAACAAGCATCTTTCTGGCAGTTTCATCTCTTATACCTTAAAGTCTCGGTCAACAGGATTTGCTGTGTGTCTTATAGATACTGACTATCAATAAATAAGCACTAAAAACAGCTGCTGTAAAGAATATGTCAATACGTTATATCCGTGTCGTAATATATATTTTCAGTTATTGTAAAGTACAATTTTCAAACAAACTGCTAATTCAGCCCCGAGACTGGAAACAAAAATATACCATGCACTGAGTTATTATTTACTATACTGTCAGCATTATTCATTCAACTTCGCGCATTAATTTCCTTATAACCTAAACAAGGCAGGATAGAACGGGACCCCAAATACCGGAAAACACACGGGGAATGTTGTGAGCATTCTTCCACCATGAAAGTGTTCATTTGGTCAATTCAATAAGACTGGGCCTTGTTTTGCATTGTTTACATTCCGAGGAAATTAATGCGTGCATGTGGAGTATTTGAGCTGTCAGTATGGTAAATATTTATTTGAGTTCCATACCACTATACTGCAGTAGATGCTGGATGTCCACTTGATTATTCATATTAACGTTCGTACTTAACATTAATTCTTTTGTTTCGACGGATTTAATCTACTTTAGCACCTTAATTTCCTCGGATATTTAACAAGACAATACAATGCACTGTCATATAAGTGACCTTAACTGATGAACGTAGCCCATGTTTAGTATTGCCTAGGCAAATTTTCTATAGGTTCAGCTGGCAAATAATGATCAATACAAGAAAAATGCGTGCCACAGGCATAAACAATGGATGCTATGATAAAAAAAGCTGCCTTGTATCATCAGTGCAGCTGACTTCAGTCCATATTCGAATGTCACCTGCAAACAGGACAGCTTTAAAATCAAGGTCATTGAGATAGTCGTTCACGTAGAGTAGGTAGAGTAGGAGGCCCAAAATAGAACACTGTGGAACACCGCGTTCCAGTTTTGCCCATTCCGAGCTAAAGTTTCCATTAACAATGCTCTGTTCTCTGAAAGGCGTAAAAATCTTGTTCAAATTTAAAAGTTTTCCTCGAATTCATACGTTCCAAATCTTCTGTAAAAGAAGCCCGTGTGGTACTCTTTCAAAGGCCTTGTTGAAGTCAAAAATACAACATCTACTGGATAACCATTATCTGTGGCCTTTGTCCATTTCTCGTGCGACTGAAGGGCACTCGTGAGACAGGAACGTCCTGGACGGAAGCTGTGTTAGACACCGCATAAGATTAAGTTGTTTTCCAGATAGCCTTTGCCTGTGCTCACTGATTTGGTACACCAGATGCGAGCAATAGGTGAGTGCCGAAGGAGATCACCTGTTGTCAGTAGTCAAACAATCAGTTTTTAGTTGTGCAAACAACCTCTTTAGTCACTGACACACGCCCTCCTGTTTTCCATCGATATATTTTGGTCTCAAATAAATTTAACTTTCAATAAATTTCCGATACTTTGAATCAAATTCACGGGAACGATCGAGTTTGCGAGCCAAAATTGTCCTTTCATATATTCCTTTTAACATTTGATTGGGCTTGACTTAGGTTTGCTCCTTTGGTCCAGTCACCATCACGCCTCTTTTAATTGTTTTCATCTGCTACAGCTCTTGGCTTAGATTCTGAGTGGAAGATAGAACTTAAATGATGGGCTTCCTAATGCTTGCAAACTTTTCCAACCAGCTGCGTAATCTTCAATAAGAACATTGCGGCTAAGGGAGATTTATTTATCAACAAGTATAACGGCTGGTACAAGTTGCCTTCCTTACAATGCTTTCGACACTGAATATACTTTTACGAAATCGTAAACAGGGGTTATTAAAAGATGATGAATCTAGAAGTGTTATTATCAATTCAAACCTATTTTTAAAGATATTTGTTTCTAATGGCATGCCATAAAAGAACAAATTGCAGTGTTGTTTACGTTGATATTTTTGGGGTTAGTTCCACCAGCTTATATTGATCAGTGACTCATCTATTAAACGCAGCATTACTCTGGAACCAGCCAAAGCTAATGATGGTAGTGACACAGTAGTATTGGCACACTCGAGACAAACGGTATTTGGCAGGGCCGAGTGCCGCCAACTTAAATTTCTGTATACCAACACCCAAAGTCTGCTTTCAAATCGCGACGAACTGAGAATTCAGGTAGCCATTCTGTCTCCCGATATAATAGCAATCACAGAAACATGGCTGTCACAGAACATCAGTGATTGCGAAGTAGCCTTATCCGGGTACCAGTTGTTCAGGAGAGACCGCACTCACCGCCAGGGTGGAGGAGTTTGCGATGTATGTTAAAAGCAATTTCACAGTGTGTGAAATGACAGAGAAGATTAACAATGGTATTGAGGCTATTTGGCTGAAAAAAAGACGCGGGGATCGCAGTCCCTTGAAGTCATGACTCTCTACAGACCACCGGGGACAGACACTGACGCTGATACTTGTTTTTTGAAGAACATAAAGGAGATAGGTAGTCGACCTGATGTTGTTCTAATGGGGGACTTTAATGCACCCAGCATTCGATGGAACGATCTGCTGGCGCAGTGCTCAAAGTTGTCCTTCGATCACCGTCTGCTTAAATCAACACTTGAAGCTCTTCTCACACAACATGTATTTTTTCCAACAAGAGCGCGTGGAGGACAACAGGCTAGTTGTTTAGATCTCGTCTTCACTAAAGATCCTGACAGTATAAACGAGGTTCACTACCTACCTCCACTTGGTCGAAGTGATCATGCAGTACTTTCATGGGAGTATGGTTTATATTCGGTGCCACCCGCAATGAATGAAACCAGACCCAATCTATGGTGGGGAGACTTTTGCAAGATGAAAGCTGAGGCATCACGAATGGACTGTGATCTTTTCTTCTCCGGGAATGTCTCTGAGGACTAGAATTTATTAAAGGAGTGGTTGTTGAACCTAATAAAATGCCACTGGCCGCCATCAAAACTTAGGATATCTAACAGACCACTGTGGCTAACAAGGGAACTGAAATGAGAGATTAACAGGATAGGAAGGCTTTTTAAGAAATTTTGCCGATCCAATGAAAAATTTAGCCTTGCAAACATACAAAACGAAAAGGAACAAGGTTAAAAGCTTAATCTTCAACAGCCGACGGGATTACGATGGGGAATTGCTCCAGCGAGCAGTTCAAAATCCCAAATTGCTCTACAGCTATGTAAGAAAAAGCACACGAAACAGGAACCCAATTCCTGTAATGAGAAACGATGATGGTTTCGAGATTACAGAAATTCAAAAACAAAGCTGAACACTTTTTCACAGTTCTTTCAGTCAGTTTTTCACCCGAGAAGCAGTTTTTTTATTCCATCTAGTTGCGAGACTATGGGAGCACCAATTATTCAGGATATGCTCTTTCGAGAAGAGGCGGTCTTTGAAGAATTAAAAAGTCTGAACGCATGCACACCCCCTGGCCCCGACGAGATTCCAGCAAATTTGCTCCTCGAACTTGCTCGAGAGCTGGCCAAACCGCTATCCTTTCTGTGCCAGAAATCGTTCGACACGGGAATGCTTCCTACCGACTGGAAAACAGCCCACATTACACCGCTTCACAAAAGCGGTAGTCGTGCATATGCTTCAAACTACAGGCCTGTCAGCCTGACCTCAATCTGTTGCAAGGTTATGGAGAAGCTTGTCAAAAAGGAATTGATGATTTATTTAGAAACCCATAACCTCTTATCAACTGCACAATATGGCTTTCGTAGGAGAAGATCTAGTGTCACGAACTTACTTTATACTATGCAAAGCTGGACAAAAGCACTCGATGCAAAACACACTGTGCATGTGGCCTACATTGATTTCCAGAAGGCATTCGATAGTGTTCCAAACCAGCGATACCTTTATAAGTTAAGAATGTTTGGTATTGGAGGCAAACTTCTAACGTGGATCAAGAATTTTCTCATCGGTCGTTCCCAAGTGGTCTGCGTAGGCGGATCGCGATCAAAGCGCACAGTCATCGAGAGTGGAGTTCCGCAAGGTTCAGTTCTCGGACCAATCCTATTTCTCTTGTTTATTAATGATTGTGTACAGGAATTGGACTGTGACTTTGATAGGTTTGCGGACGATATAAAAATTTGGAAATATATCAACAATGGTGCCGATGGAGACGATTTCCAAGAAAATCTCCATCGATTGGACGAGTGGTCCCGCAACTCAAAAAAATGCGCCCTGCTACGTCTGGGAAGTCGGAATCAGGTCACTGATATGCGACCCTACTTTTTGAACGGTATGCCACTCCGAGAAACACACACACAGAAGGATCTCGGCGTTTGGATGACAGACAACCTGAAGCCTTCTACGCAATGCTGCAAGGCGGCTAAATCCGCCAATTCAATGCTGTACTCTATCAAGCGGGCATTTAAATTTTTCGATGAAACTGCTTTTCTAAAGTCTTTGGTACGTTTTTTAGGCCTCATCTTGAATATGCGATCCAAGCCTGGCGACCGTGGACCCAACAGGACTACAAACTGCTCGAAAGGGTACAGCGACGAGCCACAAAATTAGTAAGAGGTCAAGGTGAACGGCCATATGAGATTCGCCTAAATAACCTACAGCTCTATCCTCTGAGTTATAGGCAGTGGCGCGGAGACTTGATACAAATTTTTCGTGTCGTGCGTGGCATGGATTGTGCCCTCCTATGTGATGACTTTTTCCAAATTGCTACTAGGAATAATCTCCGAGGTCATCCATTCAAACTAAGTGTGCCCCAAGTAAGATTGGATGTGAGAAAGTATTTTTTCACCAACCGTGTCTTGTAACCATGGGATAACCTACCTGAGGCGATTGTAATGTCCCAGTCTGTGGATATATTTAAACATCGGCTTGACATACATATGTTGCTGCACCAGGAAGATTATGTGACAACTTTACCTTAACAATATCCGTGTACCACGTAAATCTGCCTGCATTCACTTGACTGTAACTTTTTTTACATTGCTTATTATTCTTCCGACTTTCTGTATCAAATAGGGATTTCAAAGGCGTAAGCCTACTTTTCTCAAATACACTGAACTGAACTAAACTAAACTAATTCCATGTTTTGGTCGGTAAATGAAATAAAAACCATTTCGGTCGCAATTATAATGCAAGAAGATTGCACGATCACTGCTAGTAGGGCGTCAATAATTACCTTTTCAGTAGTTTGCTGCTTAACTTAAACATGAGGATGTTGTTTTACTGTCTTGCATTTATATATACGGCCTAGAAAGTAATGATTGTACAATTTTTTTAAAAACAATGGCTCCGATGTGGGGATTTCTCAGTGTTGTAGGTGGATTCCTTTATCACCTCTCTCTAGGTTATTATTATACAGTCGGTAAGAGGCTTGATTTAAATTTTTACTCGTATCCATATTGCATATACCATTTGGAACTTTTTGGAGATCCGTAAATGCAATAAAGTTTGGATTTTTGTGTAAAAAATGATTTTATTTCGTTATTGCAGGTAATATGAATTCATACGTGATTTCATATATGCAAATAACTCCAAGTCAAAGCGCGTGGTTTTCTTCGGTCATCATTGCCTTTCAAGCATTATCTTTACCAATTGGTGGAATTATTGCAAAAAAAATAGGATTCAGACTGGTTCTTATTTTGGGAATTATTTTGTCCAGGTGAGCGGTTTTAAAATGCAGAAGAAATTCGAAAATGTCGTGATATTTTTGAATAATTGCTGTTTACATTAAAGGATTCAGAAAAGAGCATTTATAAATACGTAAACATCTGCTTTTTTATTCTTTCCTCATTCAAATATTTTATTTAGTTTTGCTCCTTAATACCAAAGGTTGACTTTTTTTTAGTAATAACGAGATTCTATAGGAAACACTTACGTTTTGTCGCCGTAAGAGACTGACATATGGTATAAGCAGTTCCAATGGGATATTCCATCTTATTTTCATGAGGAAAAATAGAAAAACCTAACGAAAGTCGTTCAAGGAACTGTGTACCACAATCGTGTTCTTAGCGGAGGAGTTCCTTTAACTATCACCGCTTTCTATGAAAAATGTTTTGCGAAAGTCAATGTTGATGATCTGTGGAACCTTCTTTGTTTTTTAGCGGAGGCATTTTGTTAACGCGACTGACAGTTGATTATGGCCTAGGAGCATATGTTTTTACCTACTGTATTTTGTTTGGTCTTGGTATGGGACTACCCTATTCGGTCATATTCCAAGTTGCATCGTCCGTAAGTACCGTTCTTTTAAATATGTGTTTAATAATTTAAACCATCTAAAATACTGTTCCATTTTGGGAAAAGTATATGTATGCGCTTTTAATTTCAGTGGTTTCCCGACAAAAGAGCTACCGTTGTTGGGATAATTGCATCAGGTCTGGGTTTGGGAGCTCTTGTATTTACACCGATCCAAACTAAATTAATCAACCCGAATGACCTCCAGCCAAAAGCAGGGTATGGCCTTCCATGTTTGACCTCTTCTGTTCATTTATGTTAAATTTTATTCGTATGTAGCATTAGACATTTTACGTGTTTTAATTCCATTACTAGAAAATATCATAAGGATGTCGAAGAACGCATTCCAACTGCATTTCTCATCCTTGGAGGAATCGCTCTCACATTTCAATTGATCGGATTACTACTTTTGAGACAGCGTCCTGATGTAAATAAACCGTTTATGCCCTTTTGTGTACTTCATATTCCATTTAAACAATGCATTTTATTATTGCAGTTAAAATGAATTTATCCTCTTTCAGAATACCGTCAAGGATGAGGAGGTTTCTATCGAGTAAAAGTGGCAAATCTTAAGAACAGTTTATTTATATCAATTGCATAATTATTGAATTTATTTAGCTTTAATAACGAACTTTTATACATAGTTCCAAGAAACCGGAACATACGGAAAAGGAAAACTCTTTGGATAACTGCAGTCTGTAAGCATATTTTTAAAAAATAAATTATGAATTATAACTCATGATAACTCCGCTTACTTGACCATCTCCTCTAGAGAACACAGTGAGAAAATTGTTTGGGCCGGAGCAGGGATCAAATAACTACTCTGTAAAGGACGCATTAAAATCTATCGACTTTTACCTGTTATGGACTGTTTCATTCTGTGATGTCGTGGCTGTAGTTTTATTGACCTCGACCTACAAGGTACGTGAGTTGCCCAAAGAGCTTTTAGCAGAAAAGACGATATTAACAATTGTTAATTAAAAAACGCTTAATGGCTTGAGGAGTAATAAGGCTAAAATTATTACTATTTATTTAGCAGAAAGTATTTTGATATTTCACAAAATCAAACCAATCAATAATATTGCATGGCTTTTGCTATTTAAACTGTCAACCATAGCGTTTCTAGATTTAATATTAAAATATAAACTGAATGGGTAGTTGATAAATAGTGCTTATTTGCACTCATCACTATTTGACTTGAACCTGCCTTATGTTCTATATTCTAAGAGGCTTGAATGCATACCGACAATGCTTATTATGAAGTTGTTTTGTAAGAAAGATGGTTTTGCATGATATCTTTTTGGATGCATGATAAGTTAATTTTGCAGATATTATCAACGCAAATTACTATCATAATATCTCTAATTTAGTAAACACCTGACACTCATATTAAAGGTTTGTTGATTTAAGCCCATTTATCACATATAACATCGATTTCCTAGCCAAAATGCATGCAAGCGTTTAAAAGGGACTTTTCAGCACAAATTTTATTGTGATCGAAAATATTTTGAACTTATGCCTTTGCTTTACCCAATGGAAGTTTATAAAAACCGCCATCGTGTACTTGAGCCGGACGAAATAACTTCGAATAGAGTTTATTTAAGCTGCAGAAACGCTTCCTATTTGCGCAAATGTGTTCGAACATCATAAAGTGCAAAAATTGCTAAGTAGTATTGTCTGCTAAATAAAATTTCGGATTTAGGAAACTTGTTCCATTAAAGAGCATGAAATCAGTTATTTGCTAAAATTGAATGCATCTGTGTTTTTGGACTAGATATATGGGCTTGAAAGGGATCTAAAGGATACATTTCTCGCTGGTGTCATAATGGGCAGTTCTGCCTTCAATTGTTTCGGTCGATTCACCTGGGGCCTTATTGTCGATCGATTTTCCTACAAGGTAAGCCTGCTAAAAGTAAACTGTTCTTGAGTGAACTGAATTTGTGTCAAACGGTGTTCTATTGAACGAATTTACGGTTATGTAGATAGGAAATTTAAAAAACGCGACTGCAGTGACTTTATCATGTCATAAATGAGCGGAGTAATTTTTATTTGGAAAAGAAATATTCGTGAGATAAAAACGCAATTTTTGAGTTTTTCGATTGGGTAATAGATGATGTCTAAGACAAAATATCAAAGCAGTGTAATGATCTCTTTCCCATAAGTTGTCTCCAATGGAATTGACTGTGTACTCTTGGGCCACTAATATGTCAAAAAAGATTATATTCAACGGTATTTCTAAAACTGTATAAAATGCTAAAAGTAATTAGAAGTTCGTAAAAACTGCATTTCCGCAGTGTCTGTTGCCTTCACCGGTTCAAAACAATGACAGAGATATCTATAATGCCCTGCGAGAATTAAAATTGTATAAAACTGGCTACATAGTCCATAGGTGGGCACTTTTGCTGTTTCAAATACGATTAAAATCCATCCCTGAATTCAATTCACGTGCTGACTTGCTTCTTTTGTTGCAGTGCCCAATGCTAGCGTTCCTTTTCCTGTGGACAGTTTTGTTTTTGACGTTCCCTTTTGTTGTCACTGGAGCTGCCGGCGTCTATCTGTATGCAATCTGGGTATTTTTACTGTTCTACACTCTGGCGGGACACTTTGTAATTCTTCCTGGTGCCTGCGTTAGTCTATTTGGTCCAAATAACTTTGCTACAATTTACGGTCTCGTCTATGCAGCAGCGGTAAGTGATGGTAATTTTCTGCTATTTTCTTTGTGCAAGAATTTGAAGGGTTTTGAATTTAATAATGATGCGAGTGGGCAAAATGCATAAAAGCGGAGGTGTGAACAAAGAACATCAAAAATTTATTTAAAAAACTGCTTCTGCAAAGTTTTTGGAAAACTTCCCGGGCACAGATTTAAATGTATTGAAGATGCCCTGTGGTATTGCTGATAGTCACAGATCAAGGTCCAGACACATCGGTTGCCCTCATCTCTCTCTTTCTCTCTCCAGGAATCAATCGGCTACATGAAACACTGCATCATTATCCCGTTAAAATTTTGTATGGATGTGCTCACGTGTTAAATTTTTTGAGCGCGTGTATTTCCCTGCTCGCATTCAGTTGGCCTTTGGTATTAAGGCATTACTTGGAGGTTATCTTACGCCGAATCAGAGGTTACGGCAGGTTTCTATTTAGGATGTTAAATAGCGTTTAGAAAACTGTTGACATTGAGGATATGAAAGTGGCAACTCTTTACTAAGTTTCGTCCTTTACGCTCACTAATATCACCTGGGGTTTATAAGCACTTGAGGTATGCTAGTAGTCACAAATAATCAATGGTCTCTGACTTATGGAATCCGCGTGGTAAGCTAAAAAGATGCTGAAGCGAAATATGCCACATCTGATTTAACCTGAATCTCACAAATTAAAGCAGGTGTTCGCATTCCAGATATATGCGTAATATAGGAAGAACAAGGATTTTAGTCGATGTAATCATATCAATAATAAAGAATAAGTAAACTGATATGTCGATCTGGCGTCTGCGGTGTCACCTCCTCGATGGCGTCACTGATGTTTGATTGGCCCCTTCTCCATATAATTGGTGCTTCTTTTCTTGCCGCTTTTATCTCTGATGATGAACTCCTGTAGAAGTGCGGAAAGTCAGATGAATAAGAAACTGATTCAAACTATTGAACAGCCTGCTTTTCCGTTCAACTGAATCTATCACGAAACTCTAAGACCCTTTCCTCAGACAGCCGCCCTCCCGAGGAACGAACATGTGGGAATGGAGCCAATTTTATTGTAACCTGGTGCCTCTGTAGTGTGCGTCACGAGTGGGAGGATGCGTTAGCGTCTTCAATATCTGCGGATACGCTCACATCCTGTGTGCTTAAGCATTTGGTGTCGCCGGAGGAAAGTGATAGGGGGAAAGAGAGTGCGCGATAGATGCAGCGCAAGCCTACAGCTGAAGTAACCGATACCGCACATAATCCGTGAAGAACTCGGCGGACGTCCTCAATTAGAATGATCGACTATCATATGAAATTATTTTCAATAATGTGCGGCCAAAATTCATATACTACTGATTAGCGTGCGAGGAAATTTGACGTGAAGATGACCATTCTTACGTTTGTGTTCCCCTTCATTGGGACACATACAAGAACATGAGATCCATCAAAATCACGAGTAGTAGAAGAAGTATTTTTATGGCTGAGTGTCAGAAAACGTGGCCAATTAATCCATTTCAATTCGAAAGCATGCACGTTCACTTTTTTGCCTTGACAAATAAATGGACACCTTCTGTCCCACTTTCCATCACGTCATCGAAGCGAGGCAACTGCCTAGTGGAAAGTAAGGTGTCACCTGTTGTCCTACAATAGACTTGCTATATCGTGAAATGTTAACTGAAAGTCTGTAATGTATTTTCAATTCGAATAGATTACTTACTAAGACCACAATACCAAGAAGATATTTCAGTAAAACCAGATGCTGACCTTTGAACTAGCTTCTTTCGGGCCACCCGCAAGAAATAAGCTTGGCAAATATGGTTACTTAAGTACTTACGTCGTACCCACTGGTCTCTGATGCCCCTAAAAATTCAATCTGTCGTACCTCTTCTTCAAATTTATATTTAAAAGAGCATGTGTATCTTGTAGTTTAAATAATTTCTGATAAAACGTTTTTAAGGACTGTTATATGGAATGCATAGCATCTGTGCATTTACCGATGCTGCTAATAGAATAAACCAAACGGTCCATCTACATTGCAGAATTGTAGAAGCACTATATGCCATTTTCTGAAGAGTGTACGAAATGTTTACGGCATAAAGTCTGGGAAGCCGAAATGCAAAACAATCGGAAGTTCGGGCTCCAAATTATTCGCGAAACGGAAGTAACTTCAAAGCTTTCTTTACGTTTTTTTATTTGACCAGCGTGTAATTGCGACAAGGATTTTGAAAATGAATAGGAAAAACTCAGTCAACCTTTAGTAGAGTTTTTTTCAGGTGGCCAGGAAGAAGTTATTTTGAGAATCTGGCATCCTGGTTTACTGAAATACCTTAAAATTGTGCTGGAACATTATTAATATTACAGCTCTACTTTGAGAAATATTTTCATGTTGCGATAAGAGATCTTAAAATTTCTACTAACATTTTCCTTATGAAGCTCCAAACTAATATATGTCCTTGCTGCTAGGTGCTCCATTGAGCAGTCTTCAGTTACTAAAACAGTTTGAAAACGTTAGGCTTACTTACAAAATGCAAACCATTAGAGCTTCTTCTGCTTTCTGAAACTTTAGACTCCAAGCGGCCTTCTTACTGCTGCCGTAACCTCACAGTTCGACGTGACTGGAGCCTGGGTGGCCGTGTACAGTACATGCGCAGCGTTTTCACTGCTGGGTAAGCAAAAAGCCTAAACTAACCGTCAATTCTAATTTAATCCCGTGCACATCCTTCCGGTTACCCTTTCAAGCACAACGGTTTTTCGGATGAATATTTTTACTTTTTTATTGCAGTTAACGAAAAGTTGCCTTTACCGGGTTCCTGATGCAAGCACTAGCTAAAACCACATGAAACGAATTTACTCGTGCTACTGCTACGAATACTAAGACTTGGTCTTGGTCGTTTCTGCGAAATGCTTTCAATATTTTATCTGAATCTTGGGTAATTTTAGTCAATTAAGTAATATGTGCGCATCAAAATCTGACCAAAATAACCACTAAAACAGGCAAGAAGTAGTAAATAAAGTCCTTTGCAATATAATAATATCTAATATCAAATATTTTCTAGCTAAAAACAAATTAATTTCACCAATTTTCCATCTACAGTAGCACAGAGCGCCAATTAACTTTAATTTCAAAAGTACTTAAAAATCAAATGGGTTTAGATTTTGAGGTTTTTCCACTAAAACAGGTGCTCAATACCAGTGAATCGGCAACTTGATATAAATATTTCGACTGATGGTCACGTCCCCACATAGACGGACCGGTGACTAAGTAATATCGTAAGCACATCTGAAAAATCTGTAATGCCACTGTAAACTAGCCTTAAGTTAACCTCAAGCACAAAGAATAAGGCTAGGCCCCAGATAAATTGGATTTCTTGTTGCTGACTTACCGCGAATAGATATTCGAAACGAAATGCAATCAGCTTGTTGTAGTCTGAAAACATCTTAATTTTAAGTCTGTGTTTCAAATGAAATAGTGCCTTTGGAGGTATAAGGTGAATATGTTTGATAGATCTACAGATGTACTGCAGTATCCGGAAGTTTACAAGAGTGACCTATTTATCGTGCTTAGCGGTCGTCCCCATAATAATCTTATTCCATCACATGGGATTATGATCACTTTAAAAAAAATATTAATCTAGCCATTACCGTCTTTAATTGTAGGTTTCGCAATCGCCCTGTTTCTACGGGATGAAAAGATGCGATTTTGTCAATTAACATCAATCTGCTCGCGTGTTTGCGATCCCATCCGACGCCATAGCCTGACTGACAATGAAAATAAGGAGCTTGAAGACCGAGGTTCAAGAGTCAGTTCACAATCCAATCGCGCGATATGACGTACGGTTTATGACAGAACCGAGCCTTGCTGGGCCATCGAGTACACCATTATGAAGTTTCAAAATTGATTTGTTTTCACATGGCATCATGTTTAATAACTGCTTCCACAGATTACGTTTGTGTTAAGTTTTTTTTTTTCAAGATGAAAAAACGTTTGTAATATAAAAATTATCTACAGCTTAATATAACAACATTATTGAATTTATTTTTGTTTATTCGGCTGGTAACCAGAAAACTTCATTTCATCTCAACTACAAAATGCACGGTTAACCTATGAATGGGTAAATTAGGTAGGTCAAGCTGCTGGGGTTCTGGAAATTATTTTAAAAAACTTGGA
This sequence comes from Schistocephalus solidus, assembly GCA_017591395.1. Taxonomy (NCBI): domain Eukaryota; kingdom Metazoa; phylum Platyhelminthes; class Cestoda; order Diphyllobothriidea; family Diphyllobothriidae; genus Schistocephalus; species Schistocephalus solidus. The sequence goes on along the minus strand of WEDG01003573.1, from coordinate 6,455 downwards.
ATTTGCTTAAGAATATACCATGCCTTTCTGTGGCTTGTGCACCCACGATGATGGAATACACCGCGATGCATGCATCAACACCATGAAGCCCAGCCCAGCACAAGCAACAGTAAGAGCACCATACAAACCCATCATCTCAGGACATACCGACTTATCCTGCAACTAATTTAACTGCACGTTCACCTTACGCATCGGCCTGGTCGGTCACTCGCGAATCAATTGCACAGAAACTGGCAAACCAATTCCGGGAGCATCAACCCACCGCACCCGACGCAACTTTCCACGCTGCCCATGTACATTTGCACATCGCATGGGCTTATTATGCCACGTGCGTTTCCAGTATAACCTGAAGTAAACCAACGTAGGCTAATACACATCAAACTACTTCACACAATAATCGCATATGAGGCTCACTGCAAGCCGATGCAGGTGATACTATCAGGATGTCCTAGATTTCGTGTCTTGTAAAGTAGCCAACTGACGCTGTATACTAGACAACACCCAGTGTGTGATGTGCGTTGAGTAACTGACCAATGGACTGGGAGTGAAACGTGAGGCTTCCTTCATACCATCTGGTTTTTGGAATCCTCGTGTGTGCATTAAGAGGTCCATATCGTGCTTAAGCTCGCGAAGACGGGTTAGCCGGCACTCTCACCCATTGCCTTAATCCCTCATTAGGCATCGAACCGGCTCTAACGTTGGCCTGCTTCTGGGCGTGGGGGAAGAGAGTGAGGTCGACGGCCCAGCGCATTTTCCTCACTATGGACAATGTGAAGCGATTCAAGCTATCCGATGCACTAAAAGACGTTTGCTTGGAAGGTTGCACACTGACGGGCTATCTTGGATTGCGCGTGTTTGTGCGGAGTGGCTGACTGGCGGACTGAGAGTCAAGCTGCGATGGCTCCTTCAAATATGGCTTTTTATGGCACTCCCGCTCAGCTAGGATCCGAGACGCTCCTTCGTGAGTTGACATGTTCTTATTTCTGTTGGACCACGGTTTGCGGGCCTGCGCACTTGCCAATCTCCGGTCTCCTTGACACTACCTTGATATTGCTTCCAGGCGGGGAAGTGGAAGAGACCTTTGTAGCGCAGCCACATCATCGTATGTTGTTGCCACCAGTATCACCTGTTTTTACACAAGGCACCACCAAACTTTTGGTTGAATTCCCTTAATACTACTTTTGTTAGTTACTGATATGGGGAGAATCAGTCAAGTGAAGGCTGGAGGATTTTCCCACTTAAGTGAATATTGCGCGTCTCACAACTTAGGTCACCTATTTCACTTTTAACTGATGACCCACATGGCAAAAATTGTCTTCAATTCCATCGAGGTCACGGGTACATTTTGCTTTGCATATTTGCTCATTTGGGCGGGATCATCAAGCATGGAATGTCTGCATGTATAATTCTGTCGAGTAATCATGTTAAGCCTTTCTTAATTGCATACTATTTTATTGTAGAACACCAAAGTGCTTGGAGCACGATACTATTTCTGATCATGGTTAAAGTTTACTACTTGGCCGCGGCTTACAAGCTTTCGCAAGCTGCAATTTTTTACCGTGGTTTAATAAAACATGGAAAAATTAAGTCATGCTCAAAGCATAGAAATCCTGTAAATTTTATACACAGAAGTGTCTGCCTAGTTGCAGACATTCTTACGGGGAAGAGAGCATCCCTTTATGACGCTGAAGCACCTAATTGCTTTAAAAATGGTACTTACGGCGGATACTCGAGGTTTACTCGTGAATTTTCGAGCTGGTTACACCACCACGGCGTCAGATAATTTGAGAAGTGAGAGTTAAGAATTTTATGCTGGAGGTTGTGCGGGCACAGATATTATATCGACAGACTGATGCGATGGGGGGTTGGCGGCCATGTAAGGGGAGAGGTGCTAAAGTTTTCCTAGTGAGTCACTTGGCGGGCGATGCAGAATCAGTGAGGTTACACTTGACTGAGCATGGATAAACAGTTGTTGTTTTAAGGTGGGCGCAAATCAGTGGACCGTGCACGCTGAACTTCGTAATGCGCATCCAGATGGACGTGGTGGTAGATACTGTTTGTGCCGGAATGCCAAGCTTCGAGGAATTCGCGTGCCTGTTTGGTGCTAGCTAGGCCATCCACCGACGTGATCCTGTCTCGCGCGTTTCGCTGCGCCGTTGATTGCGACCACCGCTTCAATTTGGGGAGAGGACGAAGTGGTCGCCACTGGCTAGCGCCAAACAGGCACGCGAATTCACTCCGAAGCTTGGCGCTCCGGCACAAACGGTATCAGCCAACACGTCCGATCTGGATTGCACGATACGAATTCAGCATCACGTGATTGCGCCACTGCCAAAGCTGTAACTGTTATCAATGCTTTCGATCGAATAACAACCTCACTGATTAAATCGCCGCCAGTAATCATAGAAAAACTTAGCACTAACTTCAACCCCCATCGGTAATATCTGTGCCCACTGACCTCCGGCATAAAATGTAACTCTCGCTACTCAAGTATCTGACGCCGTCAATGTTTCCAGTAAACCTCGGTATCGCCGACAATACCATTTTCAAACGATTGAATAACTTCGGCATCGCAAAGAGATCTTTCTCTTCCGTCTGCGGCTGAGCAATTTTACTCTGATAACAAAATTACGAGTTCTATGCTTTGACATGTTTCCGTGACCAAACCGCGATGAAACTGCGGCTTGCGCGAAACGCGATAACGGCCCATGATCGAAAATATTGTCGTCTTTCAACGTATTCTGGCAAATAGTATGCAATTAGAAAAGGAACTTAACATGATTACTCGACGGTACATGCGAACGTCCCGTAGCGATGATCCCTCAAATGAACACCCGTGATCATGGAAATTGAACGAACGAAGATGAAATAGGCGACTGCGGCGAACTGATAGCAGAAGTGATCACCGGCTTTCCGCTATCGTGACTAACAAAAGCCGGCTGTTAAAGGAATTCAGCCAAGGCGATTGACGCTGACAATAAAGCTGGTGATGATGACGCTGACTGTTCGTGGCTGCGCTGGTATCTTCGCTACACCTGAAGCGCAATATCGGTGTCGAGAGACGGGCAACAGTCCCGTGGAGAACATGTCGCTTTCGTCTCCATCGCTGGCATTTCCTCGTATTTTGAGAAGGAGCCATCTTGTCGATCGTACTCCACCTGGCTACGCTTGCAATCCAAACCAGCTTCCCGTCGATACGCTCTTTTTAAACCGTCGGTCTTTTGATCTTCACGTGTCCATGGTGAAAATGCGCTGGGCCAAATCGACACGCTTAAAATGGTAACGACGAAGGACCAGGCGTGGTGAAGTGCCGTATGAACATAACAATACGCGAAGATTCAAAAACCAGATGTGCTCGAGGAAACTTCACGTTCACTCCCGATCCCATTGGTCGATTACTCAGCGCACATCTGAGTGTTGTCTATTATACGGCGTCGATTAACTGCTTACAGACGCGAATCTGGACATCTGATGGTATCACCTGCATCGGCAGCTCATATGCATTATTATTAATGAACGATATTTCTTCGTTGATTTATCGAGCCGCTAAACGCATGCGTGTCTAAATACGTGAGCGGCGATAATTGCGTCATGCAATGCTCTGTTACGGTATGGAAAAGCGGTGACCGAGCTGTAGGCGTGCGGTGCGGTCTTGTCACCGAACCGATAGTTTGTATGAATAACAACACTGACGGCATTGGCGGGCTACAGGCTGTTGTTGATAAATGCGCGCGTGCTGTGCATCGTCGTGGTGCTGAAAGGCATGATATATTCTTCGAAGCGGGAATTCGAGTTTTTAGGCAATTTCGGCCTAATTGCTGCATTCATGGTTAACCGTGCATTGCTTCGGTTGAAGATGAAGCAGTTTTCGCGGTTTACCGAATGAAACCAAAAATGGTGTGAATGGCACGCTGTTACGAGCGTTTTCGTGGCAATGCCAGTGAGCGTTGATAAGCGCCGGTGCGTATTGAAACAGTCATTTTGAAAACTTCATAATGACTTCAGCAAACTCGGGGCTATCGCTCGTTGGTTGACTTTCTTGGTATCGATATCAACTCCTTGTTTCATTGTCGGTGAACAGGTGGGATGCAAGCGCACTGCTGGCCGGTAGTCTTTCATCGTAGAAGGCTGGGGCGTTGCGAAAACTGGTGAAAGAAGACGGTAATGGCACTGGTGTATTTTTAGTGGTGTCCCCGTATTGATGGAATGGATTATTATGGGGACGACGCTGGCGCGATAAATATGCGCTCTTGTGGCTTTCGGTGCTGCGGTGCGTGTAACCGGATCTGTCGAGCGCTGTTCTGCGCTCCAGGCACTGTGCGTTTGGTACGAACTTAAAGTGGATGTTCGGTGCAACGAAGCTTTGATTCTCGATATTTCATTAAAACGAAATCCAATTTATCTGAGGGCTAACCTTTATTTTGATCAACTGAGTTAACTTAGACACAGTTTGATTGACGAATTTTTTCGGATATAACTACGATGACCGCGGTCGCCGATCATCCATCGGCGTGTTCGTCGGTCGAATATTTACCTTCACTGTTGATGACTTTGCCTGTTTGATGGAAGGCTGAGCCCATTTGATACGCGATTGAAATTGACAATGTGAATTGATTAATTTGTTTTGTGAAAATGACGATGACCAGATATTGCGGGACGACTACTGCTTCTTTGCTGTTTTGGTTGTTTTGGTCGAGATTTTGATGGCGCATATTAACAATTGACTGATACCCGGATTCGGATAAAAGTATTGAAGCATTTCAGGACAGATCAATATTCGTCGGCGACAACACCAGTAGGCGGGTAACGTCGGCGAAACGGCACTAGTTGGCTACGGCAAAAGAAATGGCGGTAAATCGGCTGCGATAACTGAACGACGGAAGGATGTTAGCGCGGTAAATTGGGGTGACGGTTGGTTTTAACACTTGTTTGATGGCGTGACATGACTTCCGGTCGTCGACGACGACGGTGAAGACGCTTTGAGTCGAGAAGCGGAAGCACAATGGTTTGCGTTTTGTAATGCTTCAAACTGTTTAGTAACGAAGACACAATGGAGCACCTGACGCTATCTTTGGGCTAACAAGGAAAATGTTCCAGTAGAACACGAATCTCTTGACATGTATTTCTCGAAATGAAATATTAATAATGTTCAGCTTTAATTTTAGATTATTTCAGTAAACCGGGATTAACCGAATTCTCAAAACTCAACTTCTTCCTGTGCCTGAAAAACTTTCTGCAAGGTTGACGGTTTCTATTCATTTCAAAATCGCTGATAACAATTACGCTGGTCAACCTAAAAACGTAAACTTTGAAGTTACTAATTGGGCCGAAACACTGCATTTCGCTCCCCAACATGCCGTAGCCATTTCTTCGAGAAAATGTGGCATAATTTCTGAATACTGCCCAGTATTAGATGTGGATGGTTTCGATTTATTCAACTTTGGCGTCGGTAAATCACGAGATCGCCATTCATAACGTCGCTTAAAACGTTTTATCGAAGATATTTAAACTACAGATAACTCTTTAAATATGGGGTGAAAAGCGTTTGGAATTTTTGAAATCGAACCGGTGGTACGACTGGCGTATAACCATATTTGCCAAGCATTTCTTGCGGTGTTAGCGGATTCAGGTCGGCATCTGGTTTTACTGATATCTTCTTTATTGATATGATGTAGTAATCTATTCATGGCATACATTACGAACTTTCGATTAACATTCACGATATGTATCTGTTCAGCAAGGACAACGGAATTGACACCTGCTTTCCCGCTGAGCGGAACCCTTCTTCGATGACGTGATCGAACAGCAAATAATGGCCGTTGCTCGGCATAAAGTATACCGATTTTGATGGATCATGTTCTTTAACCAATGATCCCCATGAAGGTACAAACTTTGTGGAAATCGGTCATCTTCGTCAAACTCACCTCGCTAATCGGTGGTATGGATGCGATGACCAGTATTTCGTATGAATCGGTCGTCGTTAATTGAGGACGTCGCCGGTTCTTCACGGTTATGTCGCGTTATCATTGAAGCTGCTCTTCTATCGCGGCGATCTTTAGTACGGGATGACGTATCACCTGGTGGCAACGTCACTCCCCATCGTGACGCGCCTGGCTTTGAGTTACAACAGGTCGATATTCAATGTTCGGGAAAGACGACGACAGGTTGAACGACGAATAGTTTGAATCGGTTTCAACTGGCTATCTGAACTGCGTCGGTTATCGTCGGAGAGGGCAATCAAACATCGGTATGGAAGTGTTTTCGAATCGACTGCTTATTATTGATAATGATTACGTCATTTCTTCGTATATCTGGATGCCCGAACGCCTAACATTTGTTGATTCGTCTATTCGCTTCATCTTTCTTACCGCGCGGTTGATGTTGACTGACGTTTGCATCACTTTCGAAATAACCCGCTCAAGCTTCCCGTACGATCGGTATTGACGTATGAAAAT
>WEDG01003572.1:0-100964 GCA_017591395.1 Schistocephalus solidus | reverse complement strand
TATATATATATATATATATATATATATATATATATATATATATATATATATGTATATATGGAATGGAACCTTGTCTTTGTCGGTTCCATTGCATCGGGTGCTACACGTCACTATGTGACCGCCTGCGAGGGCTCTAGCCTGAGCTCCAGGGCACAACGGAACATACATGTTCCTTAAGCAGACCGGTGAGTCGAACGATCTACCATTGAGCCACGGACCCGTTGTTTTGTCGGTTGCGATCGGGAATATAAATTATGATAATGTAGGTTTCCCCGATCTGGTTAAGGACAAAACGGGTCCTTTCCTGGAATTATGCAACGGGCTGCCTTTATAACATAAGCGGAGTGGTCCTATTCTCGTGTGCTGTTTAGGGGGCTATACAAGTAATTCTTACCTGTTTTGCCTCACAATGTTGGCCTTCAGGTCACGTAAGCCACTGCGACGAATCACACGAACGTCTGATAAGGTTGGACAGCTGTCATATAAGTAATCCTTACCATTTTCCCATTAGCCTCGCTTGCGGCTCGTGCTGTCCCAGCCTGGGATTATCAGCGGTTGGTGTTTTTCTCCTCCTCCTCATCCTCCTCCTCCTCCTCCTCCTCCTCCTCCTCTTCTTCTTCTTCTTCTTCTTCTTCTTCTCCATACCAAACCCTCATGCCACTATTAGACTTCATCATCGGTTATTCGCCTATACAACTGCCTGAGTTATGTATTCCAAGGTGTTGAGTGTAAAGAAGCATATTGACCTTCTTCTAAAGGCTAGCGTGAGTTAAACGAACTGGCCGAATTGCAGTAAACGTAGTTTTGCCGCGACGGCCCCAAGTGGTTGGCAAAGATAACCAGCAGTTTGAACTGATAATTTACCAGCTTGTTGGTTTGGCAGCAGTACCAAAGGAAAACCGCTCCATTTCTCGTGACTTGCTCCACCAGAAGTCACTTTGGATTTAGTGCTGAATTTTACTCAAACCACCAATCGTGCCATATAATTAGATTTACCTAACGGGTTTCTCACAGAAGTACCAGGATCACTGAATGCCTACTGCAGCACAGTTCTTACTTGCTGTCTTCGAACTTCGCTATCTCTCATCAACGTCAAGGCAGATTAGACTTATTTCATTTCACACCCTAATTTTCCTATCCTCGAAACCTGTAATTCTCGTCCTTCCCGGTATGGCTACGTTTACTTGACGATAACTCACTGAGAATAACTGTATGCTCGTTACATATGAATGGTAAAAACAGGTTTAAGTTGGTTGATTTATCCTAGAGGCCGTCTATATGACCGGCAAGTATGCTCACTAAATGCAGAAAATTCACTGTGACCGATAGACCGAACGTCAATGAGGAAGTATGGTCGTTGTTAGGCTTAAGGAACGATCTATAAAACTGCCTGAGATCTGCATTTCAAGGTGTTGAGTGTAAACAAGTATATTGGCTTTCTTCTATGAAGGTTTTGCAGCACTGGCGACGATGGCCATCCCTGGTTGACTCGTAAAGCCCCGTCCACATCGGGTATCGCCCCCTTCGACCTGTTAAATTGATTTGCCATGATATGGATCAACTTTATAGAAAAAAAGCATTTCATGTACCAACTTTGTAGAACCTGACGTCCATCCCACAGTCTCGGACTGCCAGTCACATTGGGAGTAGGTTAAGCTGTGTCCAATTTATTTATTCCGCATGCATCAATTCCAGCACAGTCCGTAAAGATATTATATTGAATGACATCTTCTGTGCGACTACCGAAGAAAAAATGCGAATGAAAAGCGGAGGAACGTGCCAGCCAGCGCTCAAAATTGATCTCCACCGGCATAACCAACGCTTTCCATGGAGGGCGACAGAACTTTAGTCTACATGATAGCAGGAGGCTTCGCACAGTAATGCCCATCGGGGGAAAAATTATCAAAACCGGCATATATCGGGCTTCGAAATTATGAGGGGGGGGGAGGGGGGGAGGGGGGAGGCTTCCAGGCGTATTTGGTTACTTATAAGTTCGAGTAAAATTAATAAAGCTGGGAGAAAATCCAAAGGAAATTTGTAGTCTTCTGGTTCGTTTAGCTAACTAGCAAGGTCTCGGTCAGAATAAATGTTTGTTGTTATTCGTGGAGATGGTTAGCCAAAAATGTACTCATGAACTCTCATTCTCAAAATTTAAGGTGGTAGTATAGCACACATTGGAAGTTGTTAATTGTGCTTCCTGTACTGATTTGAGGCGCAAAATGCTGGTTACTAAGGGAGAGTTCATTTAAGGTCTGTTTATTGAAGGCAAAACTGGGCAAAATGGGACCAACTTCAAGTTTCTTGATTTCCAGGTGTTTTCCTACTTTATTGCACCTTCTGGACCAAACCTTCTTCTTTGTGCGTTGGACTATAAACGAATATTAATATAAGCTAGAAAAGTTTTAAATATATCCCTTCAGAGAACGGAAAATTTGATCTTGCGTTAGCGAAAATCAGGTAAACGGAAACATAGGAAATTGCAATGTTTTCGGGAAAACAAGGAGAGATTTAGTTTTAAAAATTAATTTTTTCAAATTTGTGACTTCTTATGCCAGAAACTCAGTAATAAACTTGTATGAGTGTATTTTGTTTTACCACACCGATAAGCAGCTACTATTGTCGGCAATGGTAGTATGGATTACTTATATTCCCCCCCTGGAGGACATGGGAACAGGAACACTTCATAATACTAATGGTTTTGCGCTAAATTTCAGGGAACTTTGGGTTAAGCCGCGGTACTATTTGCCCTTGCCGCAACTTAGCGCTAAGTCACTTGGATTACGGAGGTTCGGGGTGCTCCTGCGGCGGCGTTGTTAAGCCATGCCTTGAGAGCTGCGATTGTTTAGATTTGCCCGGGTGTGCACATGTTGCAGCCGTTGTGTCTCGTTGTACGTTGGCAAACGTGCCAGGAACCACCCGATGGGTGTTTGAATGATCTTGGCGCAGCGGTTCGTGGCTGGGAGAGAAAGAGAGAGTATTTATGTGATCAGCTAGTCGTCTAGATTGCGATGGGATTCACCCATGGCTGCATGTGTCTGTCGGGGGTTAGCTCGTGTGTGAAGCACGCAAACTGCATTGAAATACAGTAGATTGCCTAACTCATGAAATGTCATATTCGAAATTTAAGGTGGTATTATGGCACACGTTGGAAGTCGGTAACTGTTTCATTGTTGTGTTGTTACTTATGTCTTTGTACTGAATTGAGGCGCAAAAAGCTGCTTACTATGGAAGAGTTCATTTCAGATATGTTTATTGAAGGAGAAACTGAGCAAAGGGGGCCAAATCCGCCGTTTCTCGATTTTCATGTTTTCCTACGCTATTACACCTTCTGTACTAAACCTTCTTGTTTTGTGCGTTGTACCATAAATGAATAGTAATATAAGCTAGAAAAATTGGAAATATATCCTTTGAGAGATCGGAAAAGTTGAGCTTGCATTCACGAAGAACAGGCTAATGGAGTGATGAGAAATCCCATTGGGTTAAGGATGCCTTGTATGGAGCCGCCCAGGTGGCATTGCGCCAACTCTCAAGGAAATTTTGTTTAAGATGAAGGTGGGGTTAGGGTTAAGTTTACGGGTCAGCTTCAAGTTTTAAGTTAAGTTCAGAGTTGGAGTTATGGTCATGAGTAAGCTAAGGGTTGCGGTTATTATCGTGGTAACCGTAGGGTTTAGTATAAGAGTAGGACTAGGGTTGAGATTAAAGATCCAGTTAAGTTATTTTAGTGTTAGCGTTAAGACACGGGTATCTTTAGCCGTCCTGACCACAAGGCCATATATTTTTAGCAGGCGAGGCAGTTCCTATTCCCGTGTGCTGTTAAGGCAGCCATACAAGGCATCCTTAACAGTATTTTATTCTACTGATTTTTATTTGGCATAATTCGAGTTAAAATGCAGGCGGATGACTTTATTTTCCGTGATTTAGCATGGTTTACCAAGTCAGTCTTTTTGGCCGTTCTGCCTGCAGATGGAGGAGAATGGCTTCTTATCACTCGGGGCATGGCTTACTGAGGACTGTGCAAAAATCAGAAACAATCATTCCTTTGGCTGTGCCCATATTGCATTCCGAGTATTGACTGCTCGTTGCTATGAGATCAATCATGGGATTACAAGGGTATCACCCAACGACTGTATTCCGGCTTGAATTCAGGTCGGACAGGTGAGTCGTACTGTTTTAGCAGATTTTCAAGAAAAGCTGACACTTCGATCTGGTCGGATATGTTAAAAACCTCTGACAGATGCGCTTCCAGGTTTCAAAATTTAAATCTGACAGGAATCTTCCGAGTGCCTGTTTATACGGGACAGTTCAAATATTAGTCAGGTTATCATATTCCCTGGAATTTAGAGATCATAATCACCACCACCACCACCACCATCATAATCATCATTATCACCACTACCACCACCATCATCATCAACAACGAGAACGTAAAATATCCTGCCGCTGCAGAAATAAAGTCGGGCTGTATGAGTTTTTAGGTTGCACCATTCATCGGGATGCAAAATAAGTCATCTAATCTCGGCAACTTTCGCTAAATATTTTGCGGCATCCTTTTCCCCTGTTAATGAACCCATTTCGCTAATGGCAGTGATGTACGCCACCTGTCAAGCATAGGAGTGCAACGAGTGCATAATTTCATTTTTCGGTTTCTACCTCGTTTATTTGAATTTTGAAATTTCAAAACTAGATCACTTGCATGACATGTGCTGGAATTTCGCTCGTGTTCATCACAATTTTAACGCCATTGTTTATCCTTCTTTTTTCATTGCACCTCGGTCTGCGAAAATATTCGACGAAAAAATGACAGTAAAAATAAAATTTTCTTTATGTTGTCTCGCGCCTCTTGGCCCTCAGTCTTCAGTTGTCTGCGCTGCATGCTGCGAGCACGCAGCCACTACTGGTATAGCATGGCGGTTTCGTCACCTGTCCAGGGCCCAGGCATACCGTGTTGCTGGCTAAGTGGCAGTTGAATGACTGACCCGAAGAGAGCGAGGTTCGCATGTCTCGTTTACGCACAGGTTTTACTACTACAGCTGGTCGCGCGACATACCGTACGGACGATGGAACATGATGATTCATGCTAGCACGAGACAGAGCCACCAATTGGAGTTCAGAACAGACCAAAAACGACAGAGCGTTCAAAAGTTCAATTCTGATTGGCTGACGCAGCGACGGCCAACTGGCTCTCCGCGTAATGACTAATTCGATTAACGCCAGTGGCATGGTCGCAGCCACTGTGATGTGCTTGTGATATGACAAGGGGGGAGACGACTAGAAAAATCCGCTCGTATTCACGTTCGCCAATGCGTAAGCAGCGCGCCGAGAGCAGTGGATGGGTAGGAGGATAACTCGTACCTACTAAAAATACCCGCAGGCTGATTGGTGGTTTTTGGCCTAGGGGCTGATCGCCATCTTTTTCGCGCTCTGATTGGTCTGCATATCATTCACGGAACCTGAGTTCCCGATCAAAGTCATTTGCACGCAGACTTCTAACCCCTGCACAGCGTAAAGACGTTATTAAGAATGTCTGGAACCCCGCCTCCACGGCGGGTCGCAAACAGTCCACTCTACAACTTTATTCGTGCCTCGAGCCTACTAGAACCCCTGGCCGAAGCTAGTAGGCAGGACAGTGGCTTCTCTTCTTGTCCTGGAATTTCTGACCGCAATACACCACAGTTGTTGAATGATGCATTTTCTGCACCCCAAAGCGGCCATGCGCAACATCCAAAACCAACTGTCCCGCTTTCTATGACAGCCGATGGCCTGCGGCTCAATCGTATGCCGGGGAGCGATTGCTTAGATGTTGATCTAGCAGACACAATGCTCGTGGATCAACTGTCGGAGTTGGATACACGACCGCGCCCACACACGCCGGGCGGTGGCTGTTACTACCCCGGCAGACGTTTTCGACCCCTCGAGCCGGCTGACACCACCAATCCGCTAGATGTTCTGGATGGCCTTGAAGACGACGAGAACCAGTCCATCGCACGTTCACCCCTGGTGCGCTTTGATGACAACAGCGGTGACGACGGTAATGGCGTCCAGTTCCGATTTTTTGGCTCAGAGTTTATCCCCTCCAGCCCATCCTCCACGCCAGCCTTCCTCAATGTCCGGAGCAATCCCACGTCCTCAAGTCGTCTTGTAGCTTCCAGTCCTCTTTACTGTCGCTTCAGTTCAACTCCTACAGGATACCGAACCCTCAGTCGACAGGCGTATGCCTTTCGTCCTTGTTCCGCCCCGCTAAATGACAGCTCGCCGCTGGAAGAAGTTGAGGAGGATACGGACGAAGACGAACTGAACGCATCGGCCGCGATCATGTACGGACAGACCAGCGGTGGCCCCCTTTGCTCCTGTTCCGGCGCCCCTCAGCCGCCTCTCCTGTCTGGACCTTCTTCGAATGCGGATACAGTCGGTTCGTTCTGAGCATATTTATTCCCTGTTAATGCCCTTTCTCAGACTGCCAACCCCTGGCGTCTGCTAGTATTCTGCAACCTGTGGAATAGCGCCCACGCAGCCGGATTGCGGTGGTTTGCCTGCGTTGAACAGGAGCGCTAATATGCCAGTGAACCACTTTGGAAGAATCAGAGACACTTGGAGCCACTGGTAGTCTATTTCGATGAAGTAGTCTTGGTATTTCCCTACTGCCATCATGTCAAGACAATAGTTTTTCGACTTTTCAAAGTATGTTGACCTTGGTCCTCGTCGAAAGTGATACTTTGCCTAGCTACCATGGCCACGGAAATGGAACTCACCTAAAAAGCTCAAATGTAGAGGCGGGAGATTAGAATGAAATCCGAATCAACAAGAAGGGGCTTGTGCGTGTAAGAGCTCGTTTAGCTTTTAAACAATATCCGCATAACCAACTTCATGTCGTACGCTTCCTTTGCATTTCCCCAATTATTTCGGATAGGTCTAAAAATATGTACTATCTCCACAAAAAAATCTATACTGCGGCCGTCACAGCACTTTTGCTGACAGGATATTTCATTCTCGATACCATCCAACGTAGATTTGATATTTCCATAAGTAATATAATAAGGTGAGTGTTTTCTAACATCAACTCAATGTATAAGCCTGATTTCGAGCCCCTCATGATGCAAAAGCACGAAATTCTTGTTCGAGACCGGCCTGTGAACGATAGTCTATTTGTACCAATCACCGAATATAGCAAACAAAGCCGTCAAACAGTATTTCACCCCTCCCCGCAAATATAAAGATGCGTCAAGGTTAGTGAGTGGAAGTTGGCTTGCGGAGTACGTGGAAACCCGTACTGTGCAGAGACATAGTGTGGCTTGAAGGACTCTAGGGACCACCTAAGAGACTAACTCTCCGTTGAGGACTCGGAGCAGCATCGATTCTCTGTTATGCATCTCAAAAAGCAGGTCAAATTGAATCATACTACTTCACACGCGAAGCAACCAGTGGACTCTGCATGCGGATGCCCCTACAGGACACTAGGTAGTCCCGTCTGCCAGAGCGACTTTACTCGCATCTGCCACGGTTCGGAGCACGTCTGATCTAGCTGTCCTCACTGCTGTCTCGTATGGTGTCTCCCGTGGACCACAACACAGATCTGGCGAACTGAACTTCTCGCTCTTATCTCGGACAGCGAAAAGTAGCCATCGGGGCTGCATGAACTACCTGAGTTGACCGTTTTGTTGCCGCCAATAGGGCAGCAGATCTCCACTCATAGGGGGGGGGGGGGGGGAGGGAGGGGCAGAATATCGGCGAAACACGTGTCGGGGCTCATATAACCCATATAATGACTGATTTATCCAAACCATCCCAACCGTCCCACTGAACCTGTTCTCCCAATGTTGTCGCATAGGGGGGTTCACTGTCTCTTTTCGGACGAAATAGGTGGCTCTAGCTGCGCTGTTTGACATTTCCGACCGAGGCCTAGGTTTGTCCGGCCGAATACAACGTCAAGGTGATTAATCTTCCTTGGCACTCCTTGCGATAAACCCTAACGGCTCATAATTACACCTCTTCCCTGCAACGAACAAAGCCAGGCGACGAAAATAGAGGGATATACCTCGTGCATTTGCGTTTTTTTTGGATTCGCGAAATGTTTGCTGGAACATAATTGATCTGGGTCCGCAATTTGTGCCCCAAATCTGTGAAATTTGCGAACTCCTCACAGAACCCTGCAAAAGTGCTAGTTTAATCTGTGAATTAATTAATACGTGTTCATGCTTTTAAATGTAAAAACGGTGAGTAAAAATTTACTAATGAAAAGGCCTATATTTTTGGAGGGGAATTAAAGATGCACAAGAAATCATCCAAGAAATCTGTTAGGAAAAACGTCACCTTCCAATTTTAATGTGTTTTTGTTAAAACTTAAAGTACTATACGGTAAATTTGCAAGACTTTTTTTTAGTATTAATGCGTATTTTTGTTCTCTCTTTCATACTTTATTCTAGTTAGCGCGCACATACATTTTTACAACGCAATATTTCTTTGTACGTCTTTGCTTGATTTTTACATTTTTTAAATACCTATACCCGCTACGTACAGTACATCCAGGTTTTAGTTATTTTATTGAATTCTACCTGCATCATATGATTTCTGTGACATACAGAAAAGTGTACCTAGTGTACATTCCTGGTGAGGAAAAAGAAAAAAAGCACTCATTAAGTTTACAGGCCCATTCATGACTCAATTTTTCTTTAATTTTAGTGCAAAATAATACAGCAGGGCATGAATTAGCATAGGCATAATATAACTATACCATACGGTAAATGCATTAGTATAACAAATACCCATTAGAGGATATTGTACTCTCTTTTTGCATCAAACATTTATTTCCCTTTTAAATGCTATGCAATACGCTAACTTTTATATGAAATTAAAATGATTAAGGTGATATTTAAGGTATAAACTATGCTTATCAATTCACCTCGAACATTATCGATTTCTCCTGATTAATTCGGCGAGCATTGTATTCCGCGCTGGTTGGCGGCTGGCGCATGACAACCGTTTTGGCTATACTGATTGTTAATCCAAAATTGGCGCAGCCCTCGGCGAAGAGGACCATACTCCTTTCCATGTCCTCCTCCTTCACGGTGTTAAGGGCGCAGTCGTCTGCGAAGACCAAGTCATGGATTGTAGTCGTAGACACGCGCGTTGGAGCCTGCATACGCCGACTGTTGAGAAGGTGCCCGTCAGTTCTATAGGCGATGTGGATCCCAGGCTGTTCAACACGGTAGGCGTCCATCAGCATAGCCGAGAACATGAGACTGAACAGGGTGGGAGCCAATACGCAGCCCTGCTTCACTCCGTTGGTCACTGCGAATGCTTCGGATACCGTCCCGTTGTCAGTGATGCACGCCGTCATCCCGTCATGAAGCTGACGCACCATGTGCGTGAACCGCTAAGGACAGCCGAATTTCTGCATGAATTTCCACAGTCCGTCACGATTCACCGTGTCAAAGGCTTTCGTCAGATCCACGAAGTTAGTGTATAGGTGAGTTCGCATCTCCTGGCCCTTCTCTTGTAGCTGGCGGGCGGCAAAGATCATATCGGTTGTCCCGCGGTGTCTGCGGAAGCCACATTGGCTTTCCGGGAGCAGGCCCTGCTCTAGGTGACCGTTCAGACGATTGAGAAGGATACGAGCGAAGATCTTCCCGGCGATGTTGAGCAAGGAGATGCCTCTGTGATTATCACAGAGTTGCCGGTTCCCCTTCCGTTTGTAGAGATGGACGATGGTCGCGTCTTTGAAATCTTGAGGAACTTGTCCTTGGCGCCACATATCCTGGAAGAGTGTTGTGAGTTCTGCCATCAGCCGGGGCCCACAGTGCATGTAGACTTCCGGTTGGATTGCGTCGGATCCCGGTGCTTTACCACTGGAAATCTGCTGCATGGTCCGGATCATTTCTGGTAGGGAAGGCAGCAGATCCAGGTCATTGTTCGTGTCCACTTGAGAGAACCGGTCAATGGCAGCATCGGAGATGGCTGCTGAGCAATTAAGGACACTTCTGAAGTGCTCGGCCCAGCGCTTCAAAATTTTCAATTTCTCTGTCAGCAGTGTTGTGCCGTCAGAGCTGAGGAGCGGTGCGGTCCCCTTGCTACACGGGCCGTAGATGGCCTTGATGGCTTTGAAAAAGTTTTTCATTTCATTGCGGTCCGCATACCCCTAGATTTCCTCAGCCTTTCGAATCATCTTCCGCAGCCGTTGCTGAACAATGCGCCGGCATCTGAAGAAGGCTGCTTTGGTGGCGTCAGTCCGAAGGTCCATGTAGGCTTTGTGTAGTCCATTCTTCTCCGCGAGTAATTTGCTGATGTCGGCGTCATTGTCGTCAAACCAGTCCTGGTGTTGACGGCGGGCGCGTCCGAGGACTTCGAGGGCGGTGGACTGGATGACATTTTGCAGTTGGCACCATCGTGCCTCCACGGTAGCATTATCATCTGTAGCCTGCAGGTCCTCCAGTTTCTCGGTTATTTGGTTACTGAAATCAAAACAGTGAGCAGGCAAATTGAACAAAAGAGTATTTAACTTACCTGGTGGCCTCTTACCTAGGGGCCTTCGTCGGGGTTGCAGTCGGAGCCTCATCTGGGAGATGACGAGGCGGTTATCTGTCCAACAATCGGCATCGCGGATCGCCTTGGTTACCAGCACGTCCTGTCGATCTCGCCTCCGGAGGAGAACATAGTCCAGCAGATGCCAGTGCCGCGACCGAGGGTGCATCCACGTGGCCTTCTCCCGCGTCGGAAGGTGGAAGAAGGTGTTGGTTTGCAGGAGACAGTGTTCCGCACACGTGCGCAGAAGAAGGAGGCCGTTATCGTTACAGCTACCGATACCGTGAGGACCCAGCACTCCCTGACAGGCAGCGTGGTCCGTCCCAACACGGGCGTTGAAGTTACCATGGACAATTAACTTGTCCACCTTCGAAACAGTCGCTAGCAGGGCGTGCATGTCCTCGTAGAATTTGTCCTTCGCCGCATCAGAGCTCGTCATTGGGGGAGCGTAGGCGCTGATGATGGTGGCAAACTTGTCTCCTCGAAGAGGCAGGCGGAGGCTCAATAGGCAATCATTGATACCCTGTGGCAGACAGGACAGACGTCCAACAATGTCGTTCCGGATGGCAAAGGCAACACCAGCGTCGCGTCGCTCTGCCTTTGGCCGGCCGCTCCAGAAGAAGGTGTAGCCAGCCCCCACCTCCTCCAGCTGACCCTGCTCAGAGAATTGGGTCTCGCTGAGAGCAGCAATGTCCACCTTGTAGCGCGCCAGTCCCTGAGCGACTGGCGCCGTCCTTCGTTCCTGCCGGTTGCTCCTAGGATTGTCTAAAAGGGAACGAACATTACAGGCTGCTAGTGTGAGTGGACTCACCCGAGCAGCCTGGATAGTATGGCGAGGGGTTGGGGGCCGGGGGGTATTGTTGTTTGTTTGAGTTTTACGACCGCATATTTTGAGATCTGCGAGCCGTGGCCGGCTGCAGAGGACGTGATAACCAGCATTTGTTTAGGTCACCTTTTATAGCCCCTTCCTCCGCGAGGAGTTAGGCAGTGCTGTCCCTAAATAGGGCTGCTCGGACATCCCAGACGGCTGCCGAACTCCACTATGGGCCATGGATTTGTTGTAGTGGGTGAATGACCCGAGTTAGTCTGGGCCGCCTACGGGGTTGCTGTCGCCCCCACCGTAGGACTTTTTAAGAGTTGGGAGGTGGGAAGTTCGGGAGTCAAACATGCCGGGTGTGGATACACACACAACACCGGAGACCCTCACCTGGTTTAGCCCGCCGGTCGTGGCGGTTGCCCGGGGTGTGGCCGCTGGGAGGAACCAGCTTTGAGGAGCCACAGGTGAGAGCTGGGTACCAGTTAGAGACGGCCACAGGAGCATTCACCACCTGTACGAGACAAATGGAGCGACCAAATGCTATCTGTGTAGTGCTGCCCCTAACTAGTACCTCCTACACCCCAGGGGGCACACACGACAGTTCGACCGTCGTAGTCCGACGATGTCCACCGTGTGCTCCATGGGAAAATGGAGCAGGGACGGTGACTTGCGCGTGATTTAGTTTAAAGTGATAGTAGACTTGCGCTGCATCTACCGCACTCTCTCCTCCTCCCCCACCTGAGCCCGGTGTCAAGACAGAGTCAAGAAGACCGGAGGCGGGAGAGGACGCAGTTAGCTGGCGCGGCTGGGTCCCTTAAGTCCTAGCCGCCCCTAGGTGTGCCACCACACCTCCATGTTCGGCATTTGTTATGGGAGCGCAACCCGAATAACGCCTGCCGTGCCCTAATGTGGCCCCCGTGTTGGTCCAACGCATCTACCACGTGGCCCGTTTAGGGGGCACGAGCACAAACACACACGACAGTTCGACCGTCGTAGTCCGACGATGTCCACCGTATGCTCATGGGAATGTTGAGCAGGGACGGTTACTTGCGCGTGATTTAGTTTAAAGTGATAGTAGACTTGCGCTGCATCTACCGCACTCCCTCCTCCTCCCCCACCTGAGCCCGGTTTCAAGACAGAGTCAAGAAGACCGGAGGCGGGAGAGGACGCAGGTGGCTGGCGCGGCTGGGTCCCCTAAGTCCAAGCCGCCCCTAGGCGTGCCACCACACCTCCCCTGTTCGGCATTTGTTATGGGAGCGCAACCCGAAAAACGCATGCCGTGCCCTGAAGTGGCCCCCGTGTTGGTCCAACGCATCTACCACGTGGCCCGTTTACGGGGCAGACACACACACACACGACAGTTCGACCGTCGTAGTCCGACGATGTCCACCGTATGCTCCACGGGAAAGTGGAGCAGGGACGGTGACTTGCGCGTGATGTAGTTTAAAGTGATAGTAGACTTGCGCTGCATCTACCGCACTCTCTCGTCCTCCCCCACCTGAGCCTGGTGTCAAGACAGAGTCAAGAAGACCGGAGGCGGTAGAGGACGCAGGTGGCTGGCGCGGCTGGGTCCCCTAATTCCAAGCCGCCCCTAGGCGTGCCACCACACCTCCCATGTTCGGCATTTGTTATGGGAGCGCAACCCGAATAACAAATACCGTGCCCTGATGTGGCCCCCGTGTTGGTCCAACGCATCTACTACGTGGCCCGTTTAGGGGGCACGAGCACAAACACACATGACAGTTCGACCGTCGTAGTCCGACGATGTCCACCGTATGCTCATGGGAATGTTTAGCAGGGACGGTGACTTGCGCGTGATTTAGTTTAAAGTGATAGTAGACTTGTGCTGCATCTACCGCACTCTCTCCTCCTCCCCCACCTGAGCCCGGTGTCAAGACAGAGTCAAGAAGACCGGAGGCGGGAGAGGACGCAGGTGGCTGGCGCGGCTGGGTCCCCTATGTCCAAGCCGCCCCTAGGCGTGCCACCACACCTCCCATGTTCGGCATTTGTTATGGGAGCGCAACCCGAAAAACGCATGCCGTGCCCTGATGTGGCCCCCGTGTTGGTCCAACGCATCTACCACGTGGCCCGTTTACGGGGCAGACACACACACACAGACGACAGTTCGACCGTCGTAGTCCGACGATGTCCACCGTATGCTCCACGAGAAAGTGGAGCAGGGACGGTGACTTGCGCGTGATTTAGTTTAAAGTGATAGTAGACTTGCGCTGCATCTACCGCACTCTCTCCTCCTCCCCCACCTGAGCCCGGTTTCAAGACAGAGTCAAGAAGACCGGAGGCGGGAGAGGACGCAGGTGGCTGGCGCGGCCGAGTCCCCTAAGTCCTGCCGCCCCTAGGCGTGCCACCACACCTCTATTTTCGGCATTTGTTATGGGAGCGCAACCCGAATAACGCATGCCGTGCCCTGATGTGGCCCCCGTGTTGGTCCAACGCATATACCACGTGGCCCGTTTAGGGGGCACGCGCACAAACACACATGACAGTTCGACCGTCGTAGTCCGACGATGTCCACCGTATGTTCATGGGAAAGTTGAGCAGGGACGATGACTTGCGCGTGATTTAGTTTAAAGTGATAGTAGACTTGTGCTGCATCTACCGCACTCTCTCCTCCTCCCCCACCTGAGCCCGGTGTCAAGACAGAGTCAAGAAGACCGGAGGCGGGAAAGGACGCAGGTGGCTGGCGCGGCCGAGTCCCCTAAGTCCTGCCGCCCCTAGGCGTGCCACCACACCTCTATTTTCGGCATTTGTTATGGGAGCGCAACCCGAATAACGCATGCCGTGCCCTGATGTGGCCCCCGTGTTGGTCCAACGCATATACCACGTGGCCCGTTTAGGGGGCACGAGCACAAACACACATGACAGTTCGACCGTCGTAGTCCGACGATGTCCACCGTATGTTCATGGGAAAGTTGAGCAGGGACGATGACTTGCGCGTGATTTAGTTTAAAGTGATAGTAGACTTGTGCTGCATCTACCGCACTTTCCTCCTCCCCCACCTGAGCCCGGTGTCAAGACAGAGTCAAGAAGACCGGAGGCGGGAGAGGACGCAGGTGGCTGGCGCGGCCGGGTCCCCTAAGTCCTAGCCGCCGCTGGGCGTGCCACCACACCTCCATGTTCGGCATTTGTTCTGGGAGCGCATCTCGAATAACGCATGCCGTGCCCTAATGTTGCCCCCGTGTTGGTCCAACGCATCTACCACGTGGCCCGTTTAGGGGGCAAACACGACAGTTCGACCGTCGTAGTCCGACGATGTCCACCGTATGCTCATGGGAATGTTGAGCAGGGACGGTGACTTGCGCGTGATTTAGTTTAAAGTGATAGTAGACGTGCGCTGCATCTACCGCACTCTCTCCTCCTCCCCCACCTGAGCCCGGTGTCAAGACAGAGTCAAGAAGACCGGAGGCGGGAGAGGACGCAGGTGGCTGGCGCGGCCGAGTCCCCTAAGTCCTGCCGCCCCTAGGCGTGCCACCACACCTCTATGTTCGGCATTTGTTATGAAAGCGCAACCCGAATAACGCATGCCATGCCCTAATGTGGCCCCCGTGTTGGTCCAACGCATCTACCACGTGGCCCGTTTAGGGGGCACGAGCACAAACACACATGACAGTTCGACCGTCGTAGTCCGACGATGTCCACCGTATGTTCATGGGAAAGTTGAGCAGGGACGATGACTTGCGCGTGATTTAGTTTAAAGTGATAGTAGACTTGTGCTGCATCTACCGCACTCTCTCCTCCTCCCCCACCTGAGCCCGGTGTCAAGACAGAGTCAAGAAGACCGGAGGCGGGAGAGGACGCAGGTGGCTGGCGCGGCCGGGTCCCCTAAGTCCTAGCCGCCGCTGGGCGTGCCACCACACCTCCATGTTCGGCATTTGTTCTGGGAGTGCATCTCGAATAACGCATGCCATGCCCTAATGTTGCCCCCGTGTTGGTCCAACGCATCTACCACGTGGCCCGTTTAGGGGGCAAACACACACACACACACACACACACACACACACACACCCGATAGTTCGACCGCCGATTTCGACGATGTCCACCGTATGCTCCATGGAAGGGTGGTGCAGGGCCTGGGCATTTGCGGTGTTGGTCTGAGGCGCAGAGTTAGGGTGATGATTAGGATAAGAGTTAAGGTTTTTATTGTATTAACTGTATTTTATTGTATTAATTGAAGGGTTAGGTTTAGTTATGTTGTCGTTTGCTTTTATGTTATAGTAATTGGTAGCGTTACGATACGAATAGATTTACCCTTCCTGGACCTTACCGTAGGGCCTCCTATTTTAAGCGGTTGGGTCAGTTCCTATTCCCGTCTCCTACCACTTTGAAATCATTTTATGTGATTTTAAAATGTTCCAAAGTTGTTACAACTATTCAGTTTGTGCACTGCTGATGACACGGCACACATCAAGTAAGTAGTCGCGTCCCTATGGCATGTCTTGCATACCAGTTTTCAGGGCCAGTCAATTGCCCTTTTGGGTCCTCTTGCACACGTAGGAAGTGACAGAACATAGACACACAGAAACCCCCAGAGAGAAATCACACATTGCCAAGTCCGGTGAGCGGGGGAGCCATTTCAATAGCACGTTGGTTCCATCATCAGCACGTCCGATCCATCTTACAGGCACTTTCTCGTTGAGACATGCTTGCTCTGTGAGTTTCCCATGTACTGGAGCTTCAACTTGTTGAAAAATGGATTGGGCTTGACTCATTTGCCTTAATGAAGTCAACCAGCAACTTCTGAAGCAACTCTAAATAGTTGTCGTTTTCAAGATGGCACAGAAAACCTTCACTTTTATTGGAGTCCGTTTCATGGTCAAGTTTCTTCGCTCCAAATGCGACCATTGTGCTTGTTCACTTTGACATTCGTATGGAATGCATCCTCATAACTAAACCAAGGCAGTTTTCAAAGTGTTCGTCTTCAAGTTTCTTCACAGAAGGTTTTACGTTTTCGCTTACCTGCACCAGCTGAAGTTTGTGGAAGGCTTAGTTGTAAGTGTTTTCCTAGGACACGCCAAACGGTTGACTTGGGGAGCTTGGGTTGCCAGGCTTGGTTTTCGCGAACTTTGTTCACCATCTCGGCTCTATATGCCGGCTGTCCTGAGCATTTCTCACAACACAAACAGCCAAGTCTGATTCCCTGTTGGCGATTGCTTATTAAGACTTGTAACAAACATACGTTGCGAAATTTGGATCAGTTTAGGCCTACTTCAAGAGACACGAAACGCCGTTTTGGTTTCGATAAACGACATATCTAATCTTAAAAATTGCGAAGATTCCCATTATAAGATTCAAAAGATGATTTGGCGAGCGTACGCTCTGCTTTCGATAACTTATCTTCAGGACAGTACAGTTATAGGGAAACGTTGGAACGTAGTACAAATTTAAAACATGAAATCGATAATGTTCGTGCGTTTTGTGTGGGTTATCTGAGAGGTGTTCATAGGGGAAGGATGATAAGAAACAGTGTAATAGGCGGCAGTGAGTGTTTGGTAGAGCCGTTCCAGGAGAAGGGGAAGGACAGAGATGGCGCGGGAGAATGCATGCAGTTAAGCGGCCGTTGGACAAGCTAAGTGCGGAGCTTGTACAAGGTTCTTGTGTGCGCACAAGTCCGGCTTCTTCAATCTAATGGCAGTCGCTTCTGCTGCTGCTAGTAGACGTTGACCCAGTGGCTTGGGGTAGTTTGGTGGGACCTTATAAATTACACGGAAAGCTTCACTGGGGTCCACATTATGTCCGGTGTCTACAAGATGTGCAAGGATGGTGCTTTTTACGCTCTTGACTTCCCTTTTCTCAGCCATGCTGGGAGGTGCTCTCTTATTCTTTTGGATAAGCGCCGACTCGTGCGACCAATATAACCTGCTCCACAGGAGCAAGTAAATGAGTAAATGCACATGGAGGTGGTCTGAGTCGGCAACCTATCCTTGCCTTCGCCTCATAAAAGAGGGTTGGTTGAGAATACTATCTGAAGTTTCGCTGCTGGGAACGTTTGTGTAACGGCTTGGTTTAGGCGTCTTTTCA
The DNA here is from genome assembly GCA_017591395.1 of Schistocephalus solidus. Taxonomy (NCBI): domain Eukaryota; kingdom Metazoa; phylum Platyhelminthes; class Cestoda; order Diphyllobothriidea; family Diphyllobothriidae; genus Schistocephalus; species Schistocephalus solidus. The sequence continues at coordinate 83,596 of WEDG01003572.1, read as the reverse complement.
GGAGTTCACTAGCCGCATCCCCTTGAAAGGGCACTTTGAGGAATAGAGTTTTCTTTTCTACATTAACCTTGGCAGGTTTCACCGGTCTTGCGACAAGATGCTCTGTAATAAACCGATCAGGGTATCCGTTCTCGTGACGTAGGTTTTGGATCTTCCCAAGCTCCTCCTCGATACTATCTGCCGAGCAAATTTTTCTAGCCCTTTATTCTAAGCAACGGACTGGATTGCGTTTCTGTTGGGGAGGTACGAAACTGCCAAAGTTCGTATATTGCCCCGACCAGGTTTTCTTTCGATAAATGCTGATAAATGTATTGAATTCTAGACATACTACTACAATTTGAGACAATTCGAGTGAAGTTTATTAACGTTAGTAGGTGATACGATGATGTCGAATTTGTAGAGCCACCCTACGCAGGCAGACAAATACCCACGTTAGTTAAGTCTGGCTACTAGGCGAGTCAGATATATTTGCGTGTATTTTTTGGTGCCAGTCTGAGAAGTAGGAAGTGGTTTTAGAAATTTGAAAACTAGGATAAACTGACGGTTTGAGCAGTAGTAGCGCCACAAACAAGCATAGACTAGACTAAACTGGTTGCCGTTCAGGACCCCGGCATTTTAATCCTTGTGGCCAAGACTGTCCTTTAGCCATGGGCTTAAATCCTCGTCGGCTTTGGGGGGAACTTCCAAAAAGCATGTGGTAGTGACATTTATCAATCGTCCTTGCTTGCAATTCTAAATATCAACGTTCCGTTTTGCCCTGAAGCGTGGAGGTTGGCAATCAATAATCTCGAAGTGTTACCGACAAAGCCAGAGACATTAAAATGGGTATTTATAATTCATCTGCCATCCTTTGGACGGCCATAGCTCAGACTGGGAAGATTCGAACTTCTAGTTAGTTGAACGGCTGACTCAAGCATAAGTGATGCAACGTCGGGCTTCGTTCGTGATCCGATGACCAACTGAACTCCGCTTTAAATCTGGTGCGATCGAATGACGCCGGCAGGTGAGCCAGATTTGACCATTTCAGTCTGATTGCCCGCACTGCTAGCTTCTCGTCGTTGGCACGTTGTGGTAGTAGCGCGAAAAGACCCCGCGGTTCCCGACTCCTGTTTCAAAGCACAAAAACATTTCACAAGATAACCCTGTGGTTAACTTTGATCACATATGAACCTATACATCCCACTCTAGAACTATGACGCACCTCTAATACAGACATGATGGAACAACGGTTTTTAATGATGGAGTCTTTTACAGCAACGTAACAAACGTGACAAACCCCCGAATCATATTTACGTCATTTGTTTTAACGTATTAACAAACTCTGACTTCAACATCGTGCAGTAGGGATGTCGTGTCCCTACGAGTAGACTCTCTTTCACTACCAATCTTGGTCTTATACTTAGTGCTGGGGCCTACCCCTTTTAAGAAAACGTGACTCCTTCGCCTCCTCCTCCTCCTCCTCCTCCTCCTCCTCCTCCTCCTCCTCCTCCTCCTCCTCCTCCTCCTCCTCCTCCTCCTCCTCCTCCTCCTCCTCCTCCTCTCTTTAGTCGGGTCGACATAAATCGCTACACTTTTTTGGAAAGCGGAATACGGGTCCCAACGTACCCGTCCATCTTCAAAGGTGCTCTTATCTGCAGCTTGGTTACCGGGACGCCGTTAGGAGCGAAGGCGGAGGGGGCGATTTCTATTGAGGAGCCCGAGTGCGTTAGCAATAAAAAGTAACACACATGTTTCCCGTAGAAGTCGACGCTTAGCAACCAGGAAAACCCCGCCCTCTATTTTTTGTCCTCTTCTCGGCGTTTCAGTGTGGATTTAGCTGCAGTCGTCTTCTCCTTCTGACTTAGCCTCCAAGAACTGAGAGACGTACAAAGGGATAGGGATTGTTTATACGGCACTGTCGCTTCCCCCACCCCCAGTGGAACATGAGAACCGAAATCACCCGTACTGTGGGTGATTTTGTGCAAGGTAAGAGTTAGAGTTAAGATTAGAGGTAAGAAGGAGGTACGATCACGGAAACAAGAATTTTATTGGCCTAGCGTTTCGGCTTCTCGCTCGAACCCATCATCAGATGCAGCCGCAGAAGGGGGGTTAGAGTTTGAGTTAGGGCTACGTATAGAGCTAGGGAACGAACATGTGAATATTTTCCGCCCCTAGAATCTAGCGCAAGGCCATCGGGTTTGCATCCCGGATTATCCAAACGTGCGGTTGCGTATGACTAGCTGAAAGAGCCATTCCAATCTGTTATTGTTTTGTTTTTCAGAATTCTACGGTCAGTAACTGATCTCATGAAATGCAAACCGAAATTACGAATTTTTTTTCGATTGGGAAGGGTTACTTAAGTGGAGTTGAAAAATCGATCATATGGCGGCATGTCCGAGACATGACAGTATTAGTAGAGGATTTTGGCACTCTTGCACTCATTTGATAGCCAATCACGTCTTCTTCAAATTTTATACTCCAATAAAGACTACGTTTCGTTTTGTAAAAGTTTTAAATTATGAGATTTTTGGAGTTTGTGAAATGTTTATTCAAAAAGCATGAGATCTGTCCTTTTATTAATGAAGTGCATAAAATTTTCATCCATAAAAAAATTTCTGAACACTTTATGGTATCTTCCTACTAACACTGAGGTATTTATGATTTTTCTTACACGCAAAGTATATAGCTTGTAGGCTTAAGGTCAAACACGAATAGAAGGCCAGCTTGAACTCCAAAGTATTCGGAATTGGAGAAAGTTTTTTAACACCTAAGTATTCCCTTCCGCTGAGTAGAAAATTTTAAGAAGATATTTTATACCAAATTATTACAGCGAAAGGTACTTTGGGCATGTTTCCTATAAAATATATTTGAATTTATAAGGGCATCCAAAATTAATGAGCAAAAGGAAAATTATTTAAGTAGTTACTTTTATCGAGTGTGGTTTTTGCAGGTGGCCGAAAAAGGGCATTCAAAAGCCAACATCCTGGCGTGTCAGAAATATCACGGGCTTACACTGCAAGATTATCAATATTTCAATCCTACTTACGTAATCCTTCCCAATCGAACAGGATTTTCAAAATTTAATTGGATCTGCCGATGACTGTATATGTAGCATTTGGATCAATTAATACAAAATTAATACAATTAATACAAAAATTAATACAAAATTAATACAGCTGCATTATCTTTTAAAGCTGTTTGATCTCGCTTCTTTACCGATAGTTGGTGTTCATGGATAAGCGTGGAGACCAAAATTCCTGCTTAATGGATGGAAGTAAATTGTATGAAATAACTGTATGGTGCTTTGTAGAAACTGTGCTCATTAACTAAACAGCTAATAAAGACCGTATTGCGTAGTGTTCGTGAGTCGCCATTTACTTAAGTACTGGTTCGCGGTCATATGCCAAAGCATTCAGGATGCATTTTCAAACAAACATTCCGAATCGCCCAGTATTGAAAACCCATCACGACGGATTGGAGGAGCGGTAGCTACGGTAACACAAACAGTCGTCTCTCCACTAGTAGCAACACTATGTAAGGAGAATAGGCCATTTAAGATGCTCTATTTATTTCCCGGCTAGGAAGTTTGGTTTTGCTGACATTCGTTAACGAACGCTCACCGATCGCTAACGGAACCCACTCACCCAATTCTGACTTGGGACTCGCTCTCGAGCCCCATCAGCAGCCGTACAGCGGCTATTAATAGCAGTAGAGGCAGATCAACAATGCCGACAACGACAAGGGAGACTGGAATGGCCATTTCTGGTTCATTAGTCTTCATCAGCCAGCCATACCCAACCCCAGGTGGTGCCCCTCCCGAGGCCCGAACCTGCGACCTTTTGATCAGAAGTCCAACGCTCTAACCATTGAGCCACGGACTCGTTGTCTTACCGGTCTTGCTGACTTTACTGCTGGATTCAAACGATCAGCATATCACAAATACCTATTCTTACCGTCCAATAGGATCCGCGTTTGTCGTCAGTTCACTGCAACCAACATTTGCAGATCCCCGCAGGCCGCACCGGTCGATAGCCACCCAGACGTCTGAGGAGCATCACTGTTACCCCGCCGCCGCCGCCGCCGCTGCCGCTGCCGCCGCCTCCTCCTCCTCCTCCACCATCCTCCGAAGACCCTTCGCCATGACGCGATTTAGAAGACCCCTCCGAACCTTCGCAAGACCTCAGTCGGCCCCACTCAACGGTGATGAGGACAGGGAGGAGTGTGGAGGTCTGAGGCCTGTGGCCTTTGGCGAATCTCGTTCGTATGGCCTGCGTCACAGAGAGGCAGATGATCCCTTTTTCGCCCCCCGCGGCTCGCGCGCCAGATTAACCGCCGCGTTGGGCGAGCAGGTGAGAGGAGCTGACCCCTCCACCGTCACCCACCACTCATTCGCCCTTCCCTCCGTCTACATCGCCGACGACGTCTTCGGTAGGTTTTCGTATTTGTTTGCAGATCTTGTTGACATTTCCTACCGAAATTGGGACTGATTTACCACACCCTCAGTGCCACTGAGCAGAGCACAGCGTAATACTATTCGAATATTTTAAAATACGTAAATATAAAATGAAGATATGACTAGAATCGGGTATGTGGCTCACCTAGTATTTACTTTTATGTAATTTGGGTAGGCTTCTTTTAACCCCCCCCCTGGCCTTTCACTTAACCCCCGTCATGCCTTCCTCCGGTGTTGCTACAGTTCATCTGCAATATCGGTTTTCATTCTTTCCGCTCGTTTACAGTTCATCTTTTGCACCATTTCAAATTGTATGCTCACGTTTTTACGCTTTATTGGTGCATTTAGACAAGCTAACAGTGTAAATATAATTTTTATTACAGCTAGCTGACAGTCAAATTCACCCCATTCTTAAGATCCCTATTACCACCGTACTCGCCTCATATAGCTAGTAGAAGATGCACAATTATCTGGGAAGTGAACAAATTTATTGTGTCAGCTTTTGAGACCGGTGCCCCAGGTAGTCATCATGCTTATGGTTAACGCAAGGCAACAGCTAACTATATAGCCGTGCTTAACGCACGATTCTGTGGTTGATCACAGCCTGCACCAATGCGCGTCAATTAAATTTCCTCCTTCCATCGCTTCCATTCGTCCTTGAGAAATTTTTGCATGGCATCTAACTCAATATGTACCGATTGATACGTGACTCCATGAATTCATGGTAGGGGGACTACCGACAAAGACAAGGGACAATGGAATAGCCGTTTCCCGCTTATTAACAGTCATCAGTCAGCCGTACCCAACCCAAGGTTTTGGGGTACCTGATGTTCGAACCCACGTTCTGTAGGTTAGACGGCTAAGTTCTAACCCTTGAGCCATGCACTCTTTGCCTACTTGGTTGAGATCGGATAGTCTTCATTTGCATATAAGTCTCTGTGCGGCCGACTAAGAGGCTCTAGACCCAGCCCCAATGCATAATGGGACGACGATTTCTCGTAATGCGATCGGTTAGTGTCCTCAACCATAAATAACGTAATTTAAATACAATTAGTAATGCATACTATAAATCCAACATACCCTAATAACAATTCGAGCGCGAATCGAGGGCTATTTTGTCCAAGTTTCGCGCTCGAATAGAGTGCGAAAATTCGCAGCCTACATTTTTACGGTATAGCGGACGCTTCCTTTACAGACCCCCTCCTTTTCATAAAAAGCAGTCGTCTACAAATTCCATGCGCCACCTCCAATGCAGTGTATTTTGGTCAGACAAACCCATCAAACTCTACACGTGTTCACAAACACCAGTTGGCAGTAAAGATGCGAGAACGCTTGTCCCAAGTTGCCATGCATACACTGGAAACTGGGCGCAAATTTTCATGAAAAAGATCTGCATTTTTGGTTTCTGTCCATCTAAGAAAGTCTGAGGATTTTTACAGGTCACTCACTCAGATGTTTCATGCATTAATCAGCACATCTTACAGCAAGTTGGAAACAATGATAACCAATCAGAAATAGATGCCCATCCACAGCATCAACCCATCAGCAATGATGCAAAGTAATATTGATTTTTAGATACGCTTAGATTTTAACTGTTTTGAAAACTTATCGCACGTCCGACGACGACGACGACGACCTGTGGAATCAGCGTCGAAAATGTGCGAAATAATTTTTTGAATTTCCCAGAGGGCTCATTTCGTTCAACTTATATCTCTCGGAATGTCCATCTTTCACTTAATAAGTACAAAGTGTCAATCAAATAGGAAGAATCCTTTTTGATCTTGGACGCATGAAGCTTTACTTACATTTTCAAGTTTTTAGGAGATTTGTGTTAGTGATAGGCTCTAATTTTCGCCTCCTTAATTAGTTTTTGATTACTTGATAAAACCTCTATTTTTGAAGAATGATTCCTCGTAAAAGGTGTCCTATTAAGAATAGATTTAGCTTAAATGTAACAGCATTAGCGGGCTGTCTGAGCATGCCTTCAAATCCCATAGTTTAGGTCCGTTAAGTTGCGACACCCAAAGGCATAAGACTGGGACTAGAGATACTTTATGGATGCTGATATCCTTCGCTGCTGGTTTCAGCATGTTTGAATAGCTTACGATGCTCTAGTGGTCTGTAGTGCGTTATCTCGGGGCATGCGTTAGTCAGGCTGCAGTGAGATGCCAAGTCCTCAATTGTGGACGTTCATACTGGAAATAAAAAGACTGTTCGATCATTGAAACCATTTCTTTATTCACCCGAGCTTTCGAAATCGTACAGGAAGCCATTTTCAGGGATGAAACCAACAAAAACAAGCCACAGGTATAGGGGTAGGAGCCAATCAAAAATCTGAAACACCAGTCCGAGCTCTGTATGCCAGTGCCAGATCGTTACATCGATTGATCGAGTCCTCATCGGCGGCCCAGGCTTCGATCAATTGGCGACTTGTCTTACTTCTGGCTTGAGCTATTACCGTTAGGGCTGCGAATTTAAAGTCATGATCCGTTTTGAAGGTGTGGGCGGCCATCTGTGCAGTAAAAATGATTCCGAAGAGTGAACAGCCTTCTTCTTCCTCTTCCCCTACTGAAATGTGAACATTCGCCTCAGTTCATGTATGTGATACGCTGTTGGAGGAAGCTCACACCACGTTAGCCACTGTGCCCAATTGCTGTACTGGTTGGTCGACATCTAAAGCAGCACACTTCTCATTGTAATAGTTCATTATAGTTTACTTCAGTTTATTTAAGAGTAATAGGCATTGCCTTCGACTTAAGTACTACGGTCAAACTGAAAGGGCTTCATTTTAATATGGCCTTTATGAAATTCTCACCGAGCTGCCCGAACATTAGTTTAATGCACGCGTAGATGGGCTGTTTAGCTTTGTGAGCTAATGCGTCCAATTTAATTACCAGTAATTTAATAGGCTCGGCTATTCTACCAGTAGAGGGGAGAGGGAAGAGAGCGATACCTCGTGGTATTTGAACGTTTTCCTCACTAACCTCAATCCAACGCGACTGAATCTATCACGACCCAGTAGAGGTCTTTGCTGGAAGGTTTTCCACCCGATGGGATCCTTCTTCAAACAGCGGCTCAGAATACAATGGGATTCCTTTTTAATCTTCTCCCTCTTCAATGGGAGGACGGAGACCCCTCTCTTAAGACCGGTTGGTGTGCGTTTAGGTAAAAAGCCGTATGTGATCTGCGTAGAGGTGGATCCAGCCTCATGAGCCATTACGTCCTAGTCGATCTGCAGTTATATTGAGCGTACAAGGAGCAGGGTGAATTGTATGCTGTGAAAGTCCGTTTTGTTCACAAGTCGTCTCTTCGCTATATTCAGATGATGGTAGTCTTTGACGTTTGCGATGCTCTATCTGTTTAGAATATCTTGCAATTAAATTAGTTTGTAGAAAAAAGTGGGATTAAGTGTGCTTTGTGCTTTATTTCTGTAAAATTTATATTTTTAGATGTACGGCTTTGAGTTCATTAAGTCCATTTATTCAGTTTAGAAAACGTTCTCATTTAACGATTTTACAGAATACGGGTTTTTGAGCGTTCTGACAATTTTTTTAGTGAAAAGGTTTCCTGAAAACCATTCAACGAGACTGAAGAGCTATTTGGGTGTTTTGAAGCATTTGGATAAATAAGTTTGCTAATCATCGCCAGCGTCCTTTCCATGAAATGACCAGTAGAACTACACTAACTGCCCTATCTCATGAAATCTCATGAGGGGCGCGGAAGTGGGCTCGTGTGGGTAACATGTGTGACCGTGGCTGAACTAAAACCCCTCCACTCAGTTTTCCTGTCCCTCCACTGCGCATTGAGACTATTATAAAACATTGACACGACGACAGTTCGACCGTCGTAGTCCGACGATGTCCACCGTATGCTCCATGGAAGGGTGGAGCAGGGACGGTGACTTGCGCGTGAATTAGTTTTAAGTGATAGTAGCCTTGCGCTGCAGCTACCGCACTCTCTCCTCCTCCCCCACTTGAGCCCAGTGTCAAGACAGAGTCAAGAAGACCGGAGATGGAGAGGGCGCAGGTGGCTGGCGCGGCCGTAGCCGCCCTGGGCGTGCCACCACACCTGGCTCGGATCCCACGGTGTGGGAGTGCCATAAAGGCCACATTTAGAAGGAGCCATTGCAACCTGACTCTCAGTCCGCCAGTCAGCCACTCCACACAAAACACACATTGGGCTGACCACGCGGTCCGAGTTATCCCGTCAGTTGGCAACCTTCCAAGCCACGGCTTTTAGCGCACCGTGATAGTTTCAAGCGCGTCAGATTGTTTATAGTGAGGAAAATACGCTGAGCTCTCGACCTCACTCTCTCCCCCACCCCCACAATCAGACCACTGTCCGAGCCGGTCAGTTGTCTGATGCGGAAGCAGGCGCAGCTGCTGGTGACCTCGTCTACGTGTACTACGTACATGACCTGGCCCCCCAAACACAAGCACCAGGATTTCACACAACAGGGGGTTTAACGGCTTACATCTCACATGTGTGAGATAGCCAGAGGTCAGGTTAAGAAGGAGCCATCGCAGCCTAACTCTCAGACCACCAGTCAGCCACTCCACACAACACACATTGGACTAACTGCGAGGTCTGAGTGTAATTGTCAGTTAGTAACCTTCTAACCCACGGCGCTTATCGCCCCGTGATATTCTCAAGCTCAGACCAGACATGCAACAGAGGAGTCACATGGAGAAATAGCCGAGGATCATATTTGCCTCCTAATCAGCTATGCAGCATGTGACATGCAGAGGCTTATGGGGAGAGATGTAGTGTTGGGGTATAGGCGGAATTTTTCTATCGCAGGTTGTCATGGCAACGCATGTGACATAATAGGCCCATGCAGTGTTTGAATGTGCGTGAGCAGTGTGGACAGTTAAGTCGGGTGCGGCGCGTGTATGTTGTTGCTCCTGCCACTGGTTCGCCGTTCTTTGTGCGATGGATTTGCAAGTGACTGACCAGGCCGATGTGTGATGTGCAAGTGCAGTGACAATAAGGACAAGATAGGTCAGGAGGTGCTGCGTCTGGGGGGCTCTGCTGCTGGTACTGGTATTAGAGCTCATGGGAGGAAGATGGGAAGTGTTGATGGGTGCGCAAGATGTGCTGGCATCGCGGTGGATTCCACTTTCGTGGATGTGCATGTGACCGAGCAGGCCCATGCGATGAGTAAATGCACGTGGGCAGTGAGGGCATTAGAGACGGTGTTCTCTGCTGTGTGTTGGTGCTCCAGGCACTAGTTCGCCAGTCTCTGTGTGATGGACTCGCAAGTGACCGACCAGGCCGATGTGTGAGGTAAATGTGCAATCACAATGAGGACAGGTTAATGCCGAGTCCCCATCACCGGTACTGGGGGTCGTGGTGGTGTTGGAGATAGCAGGTGGTAGGTAGTCAGAGGTGGCTAATGGGGTGGTGGGAGTGGGGCAAATGAGTAATGCGAATTGCACACTTTTCCGCGGTAGTTTCTTGTTTCCGACTCAGCTGTGCCTTACAGTCTCGGAGCTGACCCTAACAGGTCATACACTAGGCCCATAACCCCAAACTCTTTCGATAATATTTTGCGAAAAGTTAAGCCTTCACTTGGACCATATCCAAATATATAAGTATTCCTAAAGTTAAAGATTAGCACACAACATATCAATACCTACTTACCGGAGCCCCTTACAAGCTTTGGCACTCATTGGTTGGTCTGATTAGCCCCTGTGATAAAGGTGCAAGGTTATGTCATGCAAAGCTTGCTTTTCATGCATGCAAGTGGCACGTTAAGGTAGCCGCCACTCCGGGGTTCGCTTGGATGTTATTGCTTAAGCCCAAGGGGTGGGTGAGGTGTCGCCCGCAAGTTAGACGAAGGGGAGGGTGGGGGGGGGTAGAAGCCTCATGACACACACCACACCCCCGCGCCAATTGCCGTCGTTTTGTCCCGTGACCTTGACGATGTGGCCTTGCCGCTGTGGTCACTTGCGTACCAGAGGTTGACTTCGGGAGGGTGACGCTAAACGGACGCCGATGCTGAAATCTCCTACAGCTTGAAGTTCAAGCAAACCTCTCGAAGTATGAGACACGCAAGAAATTTTAGAAAAAATCTGTGATAGTGGTCAGAGTAAATCAAGTGCGCACATACGGGTGCTTCAAGGGGGCCTCGAAGCTCTCGGATTTGAGGAATTAGATAAATGGAATTGCAGCACGGGTGTGCGTGGAACAAATTTTGGAGTGAACTGTCACACCGCCACAGACCGGCTTTCGTTTGAGCGACCGCCCAGCCACTCGAGTTAACCTGGTCTGCTAAAAACAGTCAACACTGGCTTACTTCCACTCGCAGCAGGTACAAATGTGCAGAAAGCAATGCGGCCACACACTTCGTCATGCTGACAACGAATAACAGTAGATTGCCTATCTCATGACATTTCAACCGAAATTCTGAAATGGGATTTTTCTTCAGATAAAGTAGACTTCCCAGGCGCTCAGCGATGTCATTGAGTCACTTCAGTTGGAGTCGACCAAGCCGTTCGAAGGTGGACGAAGCAGTTTGCGTAATGCCAGGATAGCTGGTAGACGAACCACGGACAAAACTTGAAAGTGAATGAGGAAATGTCTGCTTTTCTTGCTAAAAGAATCGATCTATTTTCTGAATGGTTTAGAAAACCAGGACATAAGTATGGAACCTTTAAAACGCGCTGGGCCTGTGCAGCCAACAAGTCGAGCGCAATTAAGTGAAGCACTCAAGGCAGCGAACTTAACGGTAGCCATGTTTACGCATGCACGCATACTTCACATGACCCGTCTTGCCTTTTCTACACGTTTCAGTCGGGCCGTTGTCGTAGCAGAGTGGCGCAGTGGAAGCGTGCTGGGCCCATAACCCAGAGGTCCGTGGATCGAAACCACGCTCTGCTATCTGTTTTTTTCTTCCACAGTTTCTGACACCGCTGAATCCCGCGGGTACTTGTAATCTGAATGACTAAAAAACGCTCAGTCTCGAAATACCATCCTGCCTTCTGTACGACTAGTTCCCAATTTGGGGTGGAAGAACAGGTATAAATAGATAGAAGAGAGCAGGGACGCGTCTAACCTCGACAGTACCAACGCCATTGGTCCAAAATACTTGGACACGCTGGGTTACGGCATGACTGGCTTCGGGACGCTAAGGAAATGCGGTCTCTTCGCTCCAAGAAGCGCAGGCTCCGCAAGACCTATAGGCCAACCCATCAATGACCTGATTAAGTAAGCTGTGTAACCAATGGCGTGTCGACGGCTGAAATGGCAAAAATTCGCTATTCGCTATGTCACCTGGATATACGCTTGCTGCCAGTGACAGGCCCAACGCCAAGAAAGCCCTATTTATCTCGCTTCGGTACCGTATGTGAGAGAGGCCTAGGAAAATAAAAATGAACAAAAAATAAAGGAGCGAGAACAGGAACACGGGAACAGGCCGTGTTGGGTCCTCAGACGACCATTGAATATTTGCAAAAGCCTACTTAATCCTGCAATCCGAACAGCGTACGGATCCTCACAAGCGGCCTTTATATCAATAAAATTACTAGTATTCTAGCGAGCTGAATATAATTTATGTGGCAGGTCACTTAAGGAATCCTTTATCAGTCAAATGACAGAGCCCAATCCGTCTAGGCTGAGTCATGAGGTCTTTCAATCTAGGCTCCAATATTCGCAGATTGGGCCGACATCACACCATTTGGTCTCAAGCGGTCGGATGTGGGGAACAGACTGCACTGGCCGCCTAAAAGTTTTGCGTTTTCTAGGGGGCTTCCGGAATTCATTGTTCATTTGGATGATCTCTTTCTCTGTGTACTGTACCGATCGCAAGAGATGTATAGAGTATAAAAAATTGATTCTCCAAGTAAATGAATTATTCGATTTAGTTATTCATTTCGGAAATTCGCTCAAAATATCCTCACGCTATAATATCATCTTGCTGCTGTCATAAAAGAGGAGACTATGTTAACGATGGGTCACTCCTCTACGATGAAACCAGCTGTAACCGCCAGAGAAATCGAGCATGACCATACGAAGCGTTCGAATGTGAAGGTGCTTGGGATTATAAAAAGAAGTCCTCCTCCTTGTTTCATGCTTCAGGACTCTTGGCCTCGCTAAAATGATGTATAATGGGGAGCTTAGGTCATATGCGGTTCAAACGCTCCCTGAGTCTACTCACTTGTCCCGCTCTGCCTTGGGACTCACTCTCGAGCCCTGTCAGCGGCCGCACAGTGGCTAGTATTATAGGCAAATGCACAATGTTGACAAAGTCAAGGAGACTGGAATGGCAATTTCCGGCTAATTAGCCGTCATCAGCCAGTCATACCCAACGCCAGGTTGTGCCCAAACAACTACCCGTTGATCAGAAGTCCAACGCTTTAACCATTGAGCCACGGACTCGAGTCTCGGGTCGGGTATCACCCGGAGTTAGGTATGACTGGCTGATGGCGGCTAATGAGCCAGAAATGGCCATTCCAGTCTCCCTTGTCTGTATTGGCATTGTTAATCTGCCTTAACACTTCAATTTTTTTGGCTCCTCGGAGCAACTAATCTTCTGCATATGGGACCAAGCGTGAAATAAGACGATACCGACGGACAAACCGAAAAATTGCACGAGATTGAGGTGGCACCTGAACCCGTTTCAACCACCCATACTTCCGATCAAAACTAGGGGGTTTGGATCGCTAGCACACTGGTAATTACCGACAGAACGAGCAGGTTAGTTCTCCCCGGCCAAATTTACGTGAACTTTGGTATACTTGGAAAGAAATGAGTCCATCTACGCACACTCCCCTCTCCCCCCTCCCCCAGCAAGAAACCAGCGTGTGCACAGCTGAAGCCGGCTGGAGGCCGTGAACTGCTACCGTAGTTTAGAGGTCGTGAGCCAACTTCGGTTAATTGCCGCAGAGCCAGCAGTGGAGAGTGCGACGGACGAATTTACTGACTGAGGGCATTTAGCTCACCAGACTGACTTCTCCTCACCACTAATCCAAAGTGGTCACATGCTACGAATTTTGGGCGTTACCCCTCGTCCTACCTTGTCCAGACGAATATCCTTTCACCCCGCACACAGTTAGCCCTAACGGCGTATGATGTGTACTGGGTGCGGTCATACACTCACCTACACACACTCGCACAAGCCTACTATAATGAGTAACCATACTGAGATTAATGGCTGGGCCTTTTTGGGATACACTGAGGTGGATAGGAGTGACGAGCAAAAGAAAACAGGCTTTCAAGCGACGCGCGGGCTAGACTCTAGACAGCGTTATTTGTTCTCGTTGCTTTCCGCGTCCTTCGCATGTTCGTTCCCCTGAAATATGAGGTAGGACGTGGAAAACTGCTCCGAGTTCAGACAAGACCGTCCACGAGAGGTCAGATGTGTCCAGCTAGGCAGACAAGGGCCTTAGATCTCCGTAATTTCAGCTAGAGACGTGCGTTTGAGACTTCTTCCTAACTATTTTTTGTGAACCGAATGTAATGAAGAACCCTCTCACTGTATGTTGGGCCTCACAGAAGTGGCTCACTGCTCATATACAACTCTCCTAATCAACCGCTGGGTGAATTGGACTTTAGCCTTAAAAAAGACCGAATTTCTTCACCCCAGCTCTATGGCACAATAAGGAAATATGCTTATTGCTTGTAAAGATGCTCGAATTCAAGCCTCACCTTGTAGATTCCCAAACGCCCATTTATCTTTATAAAAATATACATTTCTACTACTACTACTACTACTACTACTACTACTACTACTACTACTACTACTACTACTACTACTACTACTACTACTACTACTACTACTACTACTACTACTACTACTACTACTACTACTACTACTACTACTACTACTACTACTACTACTACTACTACTACTACTACTACTACCACTAATACTACTTATAATACTACTACTACTACTACTTCTACTACTACTAATTCTACTACTACTACTACTACTACCACCACTACTACTACTACTACTACTACTACTACTACTACTACTACTACTACTACTCCTACTACTAATACTTCTATAACTACTACTACTCCTACTACTAACCCTCACTACCTCACTCTCTGTTCCACTCCCCATCTTTCTACTATTACTACCATTGCTTAAATGAATATTAATACTATTAACACTATCACTTCTACTTTTGCTAACGAACTGACTTCTACAACTACTACTGCTGCCGCTAAAATGACTACCAATACTGATACTACTTCTACTACAGTAGGTGTCCTTACTCATGAAATCTGATGAATTTCACGATTTACGGTCTGTTTTGCGAAATAAGCGCACACTGTGTCCACCAAAATTTTACTTCAACAAAGAACCGATCGTTAGGAAATAAAAGGGATTTTGTAGTTAACAAATTAATATAACATTGTCTAGAAATGCTAATTTTTTTAGAATTGGTACAGATTATGAAAATGTGAAAAATTTACCTAGTTGAGTAAACTGAAGTTTTAAATGTATAGAAAGCCTGACCATACAATTAAACGAGTGAATGAAGCAGAAAAAGCTGAATTACTTTTGAAAATAGTCTTTTTCAGAGTTTTTTACATACATTTTCCTCTAGAGTAAGCGCAACGTAAAGTATGGCAGTCATCAAGCAGTCTAATATGAAAGTGCGTATTCCAACACCGTTTCACAAGAATTTGTCGTTTTTCTTCCGTTTGTACATTGTCTTAGATTCTTTTAACCAAGACAAGCAGATTTTCGCTTCATTGAGCCGATAGGGACGTCACATGAATATAATATTTCATAAGCTTACATGTTCACAGGTCAGTCAATGACTAATAAATTTAAATAGAATCGTCAGGGGCAATCGTAAACGTACCATTTAGTGTATTAAAATAGGACTATTCTATTGTTAAATTTCTCTATAAATATTTCGAGTTTTATATTACGATGAGTTTGGAGATAGTTTTTGAAAATGAGGCGAATTCTTTACGATTTTCAGTGTCTTCAGTCGACTGCCCATAAATGTACATTTCGTTCGATGTGTTTGGTAAAACCCTCAAAATAACATATTTATTTAAAGCATTAACCGAAGCAGTAACTTTTTTGGCATTCTTTCTAATGCAGACGGTCGTCTAGGTCATATTTGTAGACACACAAACATGAAAAATCAACGTCCACAACAAAAGCTGGTAAAATATATGCCTAAAATTAGTTAAAACATTTCCTATAATAAGTTACCTTTTTAAAAAGTGCTTTAATAAGACGTGTCGCTGTCGAATTCCTGCGTAATTAACGTTTTTTCAATGGGAAGACAAGAATAAACTGGGACCGTTTGACCAAATTTTCGACTTCACTGAAAATTAGGGGTACAATTTCTGTTGACAATTAAAGAACTCTCTTTTCTCTTTCTATTGAAACATTTTTCGATATATTTGCTTACTTCTCAGTCTAGTTCTATGCTTTAAAACACACAAGAGAGTGGCCGAATATATACTTCGAATTTGCGATGAAATGTGAATTTTCTGCCCCTTTCTTTTAATTTTTTTATTCGAAATTGTCTTTTCAGGTTTCGCGTACGTCGTGACTGCGAAAAGTCGCAGTGTATCATAACGTCTGGTATATATGCGCGTTTAAGTTCCTAACTATCGGTGTGGTAAAACAAAGTACATTTACAAAAGTTTATTACAGCGTTTTTTGGTACAAAACGTCATAACTTTGCAAAACTTAATTTTTTAAAGTAAATTTGTCATCATTTTGACATAAACAATGTAAGCTCTAAACTTGCATTCACCTGATTTTTGTGAAAACAAAACCAAATTTACCGTTCTCCGAAGGGATATATTCCAAATTTTTCCAGCTCATATAAATATTCATGCATAGTAATGCGCATAAAAGCAAAACATTTTGATCTGTAGTTTGTAATAGCGTATGCCAATTCCTAGATGGCAAGTAACGTCTGATTTTGCCCCATTTAGCCCCGTTTTTCCTTGAATTAATTGATCTGAAGTGATCTCTTTATCATTAAACAGCTTTTTCTTCATAAATTTAATACAAAAAACAGAACCAACACCTTAAAATGTCTGCCCTGCTACTACCTCAAATTCTCATATAGACATTTCATGAGTTAGGCAATCTACTGTACCTCTACTACTACTACTACTACTACTACTACTACTACTACTACTACTACTACTACTACTACTACTACTACTACTACTACTACTACTACTACTACTACTACTACTACTACTACTACTACTACCACTACTACTACTACTACTACTACTACTACTACTACTACTACTACTACTTCTACTTCTACTACTACTACTACTACTAATACTGCTACTACTACCACTAATACTACTTATACTACTACTACTACTACTACTACTACTACTAATACTACTACTACTACTACTACTACTACATCTTCTACTACTATTTCTACTAACACTACTACTACTACTACTACTACTACTACTACTACTACTACCACTACTACTACTACTACTAATACTACTATAACTACTACTTCTACTACTAACCCCACCACTAATAGTAATACTACTATGGAAGTGCAAGCGAATTTCATCTAAAGACGGCGATAGCAATTGACTTATTGTTAAATAACCGGTAAGACACGGGAATAGATATTATCTCCCTATCCCGTTGACCTTGCGCCTTATTCCAGGACTGTATCCATTCCAGTATACTAACACCAACCTTTATTCCGACTCTGACACTCACTCTCGTCTCCCTCCCCCCTAGCGCCCCTGGAACTGTAGAGCAAGGCCACCTTAAATACGGGGGGGAGTCATCCTCATGTCCTACCAACTGATCTGATCAAATATTATGGATCGAGCAGTCGCTATCCTGAAATCCGGATGCAAAAATACATTTTCAGAAAAACTTTAATCCCACGCTTTTCTATAGTGAAAAAAAAAAAATTCGTGTCGAGCATGCCCAATTAGCCTGTCATAAACGTGCCTGCAAATTGGGGTTTAATTGCCTAGTAGAAGTCAGATAGTCGGTTGTGTTACTCTTGGATGGCTAAAAAACGTGTACTCAATTAAGTGTATTTGTGATTTCCGCTAAAGGCAAAATGTCCTGTCATTTTTTATCAGAACCTGACGAACCCCTACCCACGCTGACCACGCCTCCCTCCGGTGGGGTCCAGTGCATGCCCGATGTGGTGCCGACTAGCCACCATGACGCTCCGGATGAGTCCCCGGGCCCCCGCGGTCCTCGCATAGGGGGCCCTCGCCCAGCCTCCACCTCACTCTCCGAGCTGGCTCTCCTGAGAGCCAGTGAGACCGAGGGCAGGGGTCACTTCCGTCGAGTAGCCGCTAGACGAAGACACTCTTTCAATCAGGAGAATCTTTCCATCTTTGCCCAACGCATGGCTGATATTGCAGATGCCCTGGAGAGAGATCATAATCGCTACCGACGTCGTCGAAGTTGGAGCATTCAACTCACAGGAGCAGATGCACCGGTAGGCTCTTTATTATGGCTTTTATTTGTTCTCCATATTTACCGCGTTTAGAGCTCATTCATAGGCACCCTTGTATACTTATTAGCACCGCCTTTTCTGCACCCTTCGTGATGAGTTGTCAGGACCACGGCACAATGATTGGAGTTGGACGTAGCCGAATTGACTGATCAACAATTGCGTTTATTTTTCGCATGCTGTCGCCAACGGTTTGGTTCATCGACCAACCTGCAACAGACTTTACTCCTACGGGTACAGTTTGGGTAGGCTTTCTTCTTATATAACGGAGACATGGGAGCCAGGTTCTTTATCTATCAGAAAAAGTGCTGCCACCATTTGGCAATCTTCCAAATTATGGCCTTTGGAACATAACCGTAATTAATAATCGTGTTTTATGGACTTCGCGCTGGCATATCATGCCAAACGGCTCTCGTCCATCCACAGCTCATCACACCTCTCTCTATAGGCCGCTAAAATCATCGCGGCATGATTCACGCACTGATTTCGCACATCGCCAGGGTGCCATGTTAATAAATTCGAGAGAAAAATGGAAAATGCTATAGCCAATCAGAATAGGATATTAGCTCCGAGCGTTGACCTATTAGCAGGAATGACCAAGTGAAATCAATTTTTTCAGACATGTTCAAAGTTTCACATTTTTGCACGCTTAATGCACGTCTGACAATGGCCTGGGGAACCAGCGTCGAAAATCTACGAAATGAAGTTCGTGACATTTCCCAAAGCACTAATTTTCTTCAAAAAATATATTTATTGACCCTCATCCTTCCCGCAAAAAGATGAAAAGGAAGAGCATGTGAGTTCATGGATAGGATTTTATTTGTACTGACGTGCAGAAAACTTAATCGTTTCCATCATCAGAGTCTTGTTTCATTGAGCATTGTAGGCCGCCTCGTTTTATTACCGTGCTCGACGCACGAATGTTAACCTGGCCATAAAAACGAAGAAGACTGGGGATGACTAATTCTAGATGATTAGTCGTCGTCAGCCAGCTGTACCCAAACCAAGGTTAGCAGAACCTAGGACTCACAACTGGATTATTTGGACAATGAGAGTTTATAAATCAAACGCTCTGCCGCTGAACCACGTACTCAAGTGCTGAGCATGCTTGAATAGATCATTATATGAACTCAGACGAGAGCGTGCGTGATTAGGTCTACAAGATAGCAAGGAAATAATAATTCCCTCAAATTATAAAACCTAAAATGAATGCAGGAACCACAAATTGTAGTAGATATAGACAAGGATCTACATTCTACAGTGATAATAGAACGCAGGGACTCTTGTAAAACGGGAATGGTGATAATATTAGTTTTATTAGTAGGAAATATGAGCGAGGTGATTAACGGAATTTGCAGGAAGCATTGAAAAATATTCGCATTTCTAGCATTAGTTTGTTTTATTACTCAAATGAGGTACTGAACAACACGTGCAATATTATACATGCATGCAACCGGGCAGAAAGCAGAATACCCAAGGTTATTGTTTAAAGAAGGTAGAATTGAGTAAAACAGTCTACGGCAAGAAAAATTTACCCGAAAAATAACCTCAACCCCAACAACAGCCTCCATCGTAACCTATCAAGCTCAGTGACAAGCGTAAACGCACAATAACATACCTACCTAACTCAAATAAGTAGAAATGTCAACGTAATCAAACATATGCACTACATGAGATTGCAATCTAAATGTAACCTGTAAAGAACATCCGTTGTGCGTCTCCTTCGTCTCTTTCGGTTGCTACCTCTGACGATGGGTTATTGAATTAATTAGAAGTGTTCAAATACCTAATTTCTTGTTCCGTCGGCCGAGTCTCCTTTCCACTATTGAATAGCCGATTAGGATGATGGTAACAGTGAAGAGAGAGGGCTCGAGTAAAAAAGGTCTTTTACGTGGCCTTCTCTTTTCTGTCAAGGCCCTTTGTGGGACATACAAGCAAAAATTAATCACCGCTGTAGTGCGATGCGCGATGTAGAAGCGCGTTTTTGGCTAGGTAAGATCTCTCAAATGCGGTCGCAATATCGATAATTATGCGGTAGAATCCCATAATATGTCTGTGATGAATGCCTTTTCCCTAGCCTGCAAAACTGGACTCGTAAAAAAACCACTTAAATAGTGTACAGTTTTTCGATTGATTTTCGATGCCCTTATAAATTCAAATATATTTTGTAAAAAACATGCACAAAATGATTCTTTCTTTCATTCACGTATTAGCGAATTGTTTGACCTTAAAATTTTACATTCGAAGGAAGGCTATCTTTTGGTTTAGAGGTTACTCCCTGTTACATTTTTTGAGACCCTACAATATCATCTCAATGTTCTATAGGCATTCACCGATCGGGTACAGGGCTCACTAGTCCCGTTGTGCCTCGGGGCTCACTCTAGAGCCCCGCCAGTAGCAGCAGAGCGGTTAGCGATATAGGCAGAATGCTATTACCAACACAGACAAGGGAGACTGGAATGGCCATTTCTTGCTTATTAGCCGTCATCAGCCAGCCATAACGTGATATAGGCAGAATGCTATTACCAACACAGACAAGGGAGATTGGAATGGCCATTTCTTGCTTATTAGCCGTCATCAGCCAGCCATAACGTGATATAGGCAGAATGCTATTACCAACACAGACAAGGGAGACTGGAATGGCCATTTCTTGCTTATTAGCCGTCACCAGCCAGCCATAACTTACCCATGTGCTGTGGCGTGTTTAGTAGAGCGTTGGACTTTTAAGCAACAGGTCACTAGTTTGAGCCTCGGGCGCCACCATTGCAAAATTTTATGGGCCCTGTATAGTGTCTTCTTAATGGAAGAGAAATGCATGTTATTCTTTACAGGGCAAGTATGGAGACTGAGAAACTCCAACCGAAAATGCGAAGGCACACCTTTTCTATAAAACATATTTGAATTAACAAGGTTATTGAAAATTAATTTTGTAGAGAATGCACACTTCTTAATTAGACATTTTTTATTGATCGAGAATGTTGCGGACGGCCGAAAATACGTGCATCCAAAACCCGGCATTCTGAATATTTGAAATATCTTGGGATTATTGTGCAAAAGTCCCAATTAAGTAATCCCTCTTAATTGAACAAAACGTTTCGAAATATCGGTTAACATTAACTAAGATCGGTCACTGACTGTGATCAGTCCTGGAACCTCGGAGCCGTATGTGGTACGCGTAGATGGGCTGTTAAGCGTTGTCAGTCCTTGAGCCCTAGCCCACCGGCGTTAGTCTGGGATGACGGAGGAGCCGGGGAGGTAGATGATGCGCAAGTCTCCTACGGAAGCGGGAAGTCTGAACTAGGACGGTCCGACTAATTAAAACTGCTGCACTAGAGTCGTGTTTAACTGATGGCGCACTTTTTTCGATCTCCGAACTGGAGAACAGACTGAAACGGCAAAATGGTTACAGTCTTTTTCTCCTAAATATAACAGGGAGTTTTTTTACTGTCTACTCCTTATTACCTATGTTCCAACCAGTTGGCTCATAGAAATTGGCCTCGTCAACATCCGGAGATACTATTTTTTGATACCACAAATCGCATGTAAAAATAGGGATGTCAAAGCACCAGGATTCTACCGAGGTCTGTGCTGGTGAAACCGGCAATTAAGTCCTCCCATGGGCTTTGAAGCTGCTGTTCATCAAATTCTTAGAACCGTTATAATAAAGAAAGGAATAAAGAACAACCCATGAAATTTTGCAATGACCGTATAAACCTTATAGTACTCCCCTGTAATGCCTCACCCGTTACAACCCCGTATTACATGAGCCTAGGTGGCGCCCCACCCGAGGATCCAACCCGCGACCCGTTGATCAGAAGTCAAACGCTCTAGCCCAGGGTTTGGCCATTTCAGGAGGTCAAGAAGGCACACTAGGCCAGAAGAAATCAGGTGTCCAAGGAAACGTTTTATTATTCAAAAATGCAGTAAGATCAATGTGAAACATGATGTTGCGTGCTCTAAGAGACAGATACAATATCAGGTTCTAACGATGAGGAGTTCAGCAACAGAATGTCATTAAGGCGATTGTCAGTGAGCTGAGAGCGCAGCTTGTTCTTACAAAACTTCCTTTTTGAGAACAGCTGCTCACAGGAATAAGTGCTGCCATTCAGGGTTGAAGACACGACGTTCGAGGTCAACCTTCCGGAGACTGGTAGCTGCGCGTTGCTTCTGCTCTTTAGGCATAGTAATCGGGGTTACTGTGCGGGAACTCGATGTCTGTAATATGAGCATGAAATAAAATTGCTTCACACGTCACAGCACACACACACGTGCGCACAACACACGCCTTGACCCCGGTAAGGGGTGAATGAAACCGAGACCAGAGAGGAACTTGTTTAAAACATAACATTTATCATCCCTCCAGGTCAGGCGCTTCTGTTTCATGCAAGCAACTGACATCAATTCTAAAAATAAACACGAGCCACAGCTTGAGTTGCAACCAGCAGTAATGAAGGGGAACAAAACTGCGACAACTTAATAACGCCGGATCCAACAATAATTAACTAGGGGGTGTTAGGCCGTACTGGAATACTAGCTAGGCCGTATCTGGCCTAAAGGCCGAAGTTTGCCGACCTCTGATAGACGCTCATTACAAAGGGTTACGTGCACGGCTAGCTAACGAGCGCCCACACCATATCAACGACTGCTAGTCCTTGCGGCAATTCGAATCTCACTTTTCGCCATCCCCACCTTAAAACTGGCGAACCGCAATTAAATGTTTTGGCATCACCCAGTGACGCCTAAATCCAACCAGAGCAACGATAGATAATCTGGCCGGCAGTATTTGCTCGCTGCCATCTTCCCCCTTCAAAACAAGCAAACGTAATTTTTCTTCCCTCACCTCCCCCGTGCCAACACATGTCCCAATTAAATGTCCACTCACCACCCCCACTTACGCCAGCTATTTGATTGTCGCTATCTGTCCTGTCGCACCAACTGATCTAGTTCGACAACCTCACCGATCGGTTCCACTTTATCAACATATGCTACACGTCGCTGCCCGGGAAAAAAACCACCGGATCCAATAATAAATAACTAAGGAGGCGTTAGGCCGGACTGGAATACTAGCTAGACCGTATATGGCCTAAAGTCCGGAGTTTGCCGACTACTGCTCTAACCATTGAGCCACGGGCCCCTTGTCTTGCCGATTTCGATCGGGAGTATTAACAGTGGTAGATAGGCGCTCACTGATCGAGGTCGGCAAGACAACGAGCCCGTGTCTCAATGGGTAGAACCAAGCCTGTCACAGAATGTGTATTTAACTCTTAATCTACTGCCCGTTCCTTGGAGGAAATTCCCCCGCTGTGTGAACACGCATGTCCATATACTGCATTCTAAAAAATAATATAAGTTATCAAAAGTATGAACGTCACAAGTTTCATTCTTGGGACTTTGGTTGCACAATTAAGTAGTCACCCTCTCCAACCTAACCTTTGAGCTCCAGTCAATGCTTGAAATGGTGTGAATCAGAGCGTCCAATCT
The DNA here is from genome assembly GCA_017591395.1 of Schistocephalus solidus. Lineage (NCBI taxonomy): Eukaryota > Metazoa > Platyhelminthes > Cestoda > Diphyllobothriidea > Diphyllobothriidae > Schistocephalus > Schistocephalus solidus. The sequence goes on along the minus strand of WEDG01003572.1, from coordinate 60,226 downwards.
CATGCACATGCAACAACTTTCTTTTCAATTAATTAGTCTTCATGTGAACTTAGACAGGGAGGCCTATATTCGCCAGTTTTGTGTTACTTTTAGACTGCATACGGTCCATTTGAAACGTACGTTTCCTCGAGACCCCGCCTTCTTAGTCCTTCAATGAGGTATTTGCTGTTTTAGTGGCCTCACCAGATTCTGACAAAAGTGCCTTATGTTTGTTTACCAAACCCCATTACTCTTTATAGTCCAATGATAGCTTCACTTTCGGGCGACTCACTCGAACGGCCAGCAGCTCCCTGCTCTGGCTTTCCTCCAGCATGGCTGACCTCGTCTCGCAACCGATCAACTACCTGTATCGTTGGTTCAATCCCGCCTCACGCGAGCAGGGCCCCCGGTTACGGACCAACTCCGTGATGATTAGCCGCTCGAGCCGCGGATCGTGGGTCGAACGCAGTCGAACCTTCTCCATGGAGATGAGGGGAGGACCACGGCCGCCGTTTCCGTCGAGCTTTGACACACATGATGTCCTGCCGCATTCCGGCGGTCGTCCAGGTCGTAGCCCACAGCTTCCATATGATCATCCAGCCTTCACCTTCTCTCCAGACGTTCTGTCGGAGAGGAATGATGCTGATGACAGAACTCCGACGCAGGATGCTGACTCCGAGGGTATTGGCTGAGTGTCCGCCAACCAGATTTGAAAACCCATTTCCTTCTTTGAGCATTCTTTTTATTAAAAGCGCCACCTTAACCAAACCTCTGCGATAGTTTGCATAACCTCCCCTCCTGATTGGCTGATCACTGAAATACAGTCCTTCTCCTCCCCGACCCCTCCCGTTGGCAGCGGAGCTAAAAGAGCTCCTTTTTATACTTATTCCTTCTTCTTGAGCTTCGAATTTGCCCCCCGTTAGCTCATTTTACCTGCTATTCTCGTTTCATAAGTTCCTGTTGCCATCCACTTCTTTTATATATATATGTATATATATGTATATATATATATATATATATATATATATATATATATATATATATATATATATATATATATATATACATGTCAGTTTTTGTGTCCAACTAACACTACTGCACCTTATTCGATGGTTATTTAACATTTAAAATACGTTTTACTGCGTTCGATCAACATAACAATTTTTACTTACCTCGGTGGACAGTGTGTCTTGTCCTGATTTTATTTTCGACCAAACCAGCTCGCTAGGAATACTATTCAGGGCTTAGGCTTATTATATTCTCTTTCCACTATCTGCCGGTAGGTTTGGGAAGGGGCAGTTGGTGAGTAAGTATATCCAGAATATACGTATTTTTTCCGCCCTTTAAGTTCAGTCCAGCTCTGTTTTATTAAGGGAAATGTAGGTAACACATTTGAACTCCCTATTGATTTCAATGACATTGCAAATTAAAAAAAGGCTGACATATAATGGACGTCGGACAAAGGGTTATCGCCCCGTCACACTACAAGGCATCGGACAAAACAATTATAAAATAAAGTTACTCGAAAATAGGGAGTAGTATGTTCGATAACGTTAAAATTATGGATGGGAAAGGTTTCAGGAAATGTGTTAGTTTCTGATGTCGTGGTGGTACTTATGGCTGTACTGGTCAAACTTCTGCTTAAAATTGTCAACGGATGGGGACATGATGATGTCCGTAAGCAGAGCATTCCAGGGGTTAATCACTCTGTTGGAGAAGAAGAACCCACTTGCCTTCAGTTTTGCACAAGTCACACGTAAGATGTCCTCTCAAAGTAGTGGTACTTGCCAGCTCAAAGAAGTCGCCAGGTGAAAGGCAACAATTCTGACCCCGTAGCATGCGAAAGGCTTGTTGAAGGTCGCCGCGTAGCTGTCTATAGTCCAGAGGAAACAGATCAAGATTAGACAATCGTGTCTCGTAAGGCAGGCAGCTTTGACCTCGAACAAGCTTGTTTGCACGTCTTTGGACCTTCTCAAGGGTGATGTGGTCTATGACAGACCACGGTATCCAGGCTTGTATGGCAAATTCCAATTGTGGTCGCACGAACATCCCGAAGACCTTATTAAAGCACTCTTTGTCGAGATTTGAAAACGCTCGCTTAATTAGATACAAGCTTGAAATGGCGGATTTTACTACTTTTGAGTGAGGGCGTGATCAATACTCCTAGATCTTTCTGTGCCTCTACCTCTGGTAAGGCTGTTTGGTTCAGATAGTAAAGTCTATGGTACCCGGAGCTGGTTCTGCCGAATCGCAGAATATTGCACTTGGTAGCATTGAATGGGAGGAGCCAGTTGTGCGACCATTCCTCGAGTCGATGCAAGTTCACCTGTAGATTTTCTTCATCAGCTGCGTTGTGGATGACCTTCCAAAGCTTTATATCGTCAGCAAACATGGCGGTGTCACAGTCCAAGCCACTTACACAATCATCAATGTATATAAGGAAGAGGATAGGGCCCAGGACGGAGCCCTGAGGAACCCCACTCTCAACCGCCACCTCCGCCGATTGTCGATCGCCAAGACGGACAATCTGAGATCGCCCAATTAAGAAGTTTTCGATCCACTTCAAAAATCTTGCCCCTTATCCAATACAATTGAGTTTGTATAGGACACGTTGGTGAGGCATACTAGCAAAGGCCTTCTTGAAGTCTATGTAGACTGCGTGCACCACATTTCCTACATTGACCACTCGGGTCCATCGTTCCAGACAGTAGAGCAAATTGGTTAAACAGGACCTTCCCCTGCGGAATCCATGCTGCGCGTCAAAAAAATGATGCCGCTCTAGAAACTGCATCAGTTCACGTTGGATGATTAGCTCCATAATCTCGCAACATATGGAGGTGAGACTTACCGACCTATAGTTATTTGCGGAAGCCCGGCTGCCACTTTTATGTATCGGGGAAATCCACGCGGTCTTCCAATAGGGTGGCAATCTGCCTGCATCAAGGAAGGCTCAGAAGAGTAGACATAAAGGTTCTGCTAACTCTACGGTCAAATCCTTCAACAAATTTGCCGGTATTACGTCAGAACCTGGCGATTTGGGTTTCTTACTGCTTCAGTAGTTCCTGCAGAACAATAGATTCTGTTATGACCACTGAGTCAATTGTCGGGACCTCTTCCGCACTATAGTTATCAGCGGTTAGATTGGCTTCTCTCGTAAAAACCGACTGAAAGAACTCAGATAGATGCTCAGCCTTTTCCTAGTCCTTGCAAAGTTCGTTGCCTTCATCCGTTTTTAACAAAGGGTTGGGGTCTTTATTTTGTGCGTACTGCCTAATGTATTTGTACAGTAGATTGCCTAACTCATGAAATGTGTATATCGGAATTTGTGGTAGTAGTAAGGCAGACATTTTTAGGTTTAATTTCTCTTTGTTGTATTAAATTGATGAACAAAAAGCTTTTTAATAATAAAGCGGTCACTTCAGATCAGTTTATTCGTGGGAAAATGGGGCTAAATGGGGCAAAATCCGACGTTTCTTACTATCCAGGAATTCTCCTACGTTATGACAAGCTACAGGTCAAGACATTTTGCTTTTATGCGCAGTACTATGAATGAACATTTATATGAGCCGGAAAAATTTGGAATGTATCCCTTCGGAGAACGGAAAATTTTGTTTTATTTTCACGAAAATCGGGTGAATGCAAACTTGGGAGCTTACATTGTTTTCGAAAAATGATGACACATTTAGTTTAAAAAATCAAGTTTTGCAAAGTTGTGACCTTTTGTTCAAAAAACGCTGTAATAAACTTTTGTTAATGTACATTGTTTTACCATACCGATAGTTAGGACCTGAAACGCGCATATATACGAGACAAGATGATGCACCACCACTTTTCGTAGTTACGGCGTACGCGAGGCCTGAAAAGACAATTTAGGTCTGCAGTTAACTATAAATGAATAAGGAAACTTGAAACGGAAGGGGCTGAAAATTCACATTTTATCCCAAAATCTGAGTATATATTCGGCCACTCTCTTGTGTGTTTGAAAGCTTAGAACTACACTGAGAAGTGAGCAAAGATATCGAAAAACGCTCCAATAGAAAGAGAAAAGAGAGCTCTTTAATTTTCAACAGAAATTGTATCCCTAAATTTTAGTGAAGTCGAAAATTTGGTCAAACGGCCCCAGTTATTTCTTGGCTGACACTGAAAATCGTAAAGAACTCACCTCATTTTCAAAGACCATCTGCAACTGATCGGAATAGAAAACCCGAAATATTTAAAGAGAAATTAAACAATAGAATAGTCCTGTTTATATACACCAAATAATACGTTTACGATTGCACCTGACGATTCTATTTAAATTTATTAGTCATTGACTGACCTGTGAACATGTAAGCTTATGAAATATTATATTCCTGTGACGTCCCTATCGGTGCAAGGAAGTAAAAATCTGCTTTCCTTGGTCAAACACATCTTAGAAAATGTACAAACGGAAGAAAAACTACCAATTATTGTGAAACGGTGATGGAATATACACATTCATGTTAGGCCATACCTTACGTTGCGCTTAATTTAGAGAAATATGTATGTGCGAAGCTCTGAAAAAGACTATTTTCAAAAATAATTTGGTTTTTTTCTGCTTTTTTCATTTGTTTAATTGCATGGACAGGCTTCCTTTACATTTTACAAATTCAGTTTACTCAACAAGGTCAATTTGTCACATTTTCGTAATCCGTACCTATTCTAAAAAAATTAGCATTTCTAGAAGAGATTCGGGTTTTCTGCTGCACGGTTATAAAGATACTCTCGAAACTTTGGTGGGATTTATAAACACGTCTTTTTAGCCTGTTCCTCTACGTCTTATATTTCGTCAGCGATTTGACGGTCTTTTCCCTGAGATAAATTCGCCACAGCTTTCGCTTGCGGTTTACTTCACTATTTAGTGTGGTGGTTAGCCACTGGGGCCTGTTGGTGATCTTTTTTTCGAATTAGGACAGTATTTGGTGATAAGTGCTTGTAATACGGCCTTAAATTGCAACCAATCCTCGAGAATACACCCGGTGAATGTTTCATTCCAATCTAAATGGCGCACATCAATTTTCATTTGGGTAAAGTCTCCACGCCATAGGTTGCGTTTGACTGTGATGCTTCGATCGGGGACAGAGAAGAGTGAATATTCCCACTGTAGGACTACGTGATCACTTTTGCCCAGTGGGGGAAGACAGTTAACAACATCTACGCTGTCAGGCACTTTTGTCAATACAAGGTCCAAACAATTAGTTTGTTGCCCCTCGTGTATTCTTTTTGGAGACAGAACGTATTGAGTTAGGAAGCGTTTGTGTATTGCTTCTAGGAGGCGGTGATCGGGATTGAATGCCGAGCCTAGCGCCGAGCTCAAATTCCAATTGATATTCGGAGCGTTAAAGTCGTTCATAATCATGACTTCGGATCGACTAGCAAACGCTTCTAAAGCATCTATCAGACTAATGTCTGACTGCAGATCGTTTCTAGGTGGTCGGTAGACCGTTAAGATCTCAAGTGCTTGAAACCCCGGCATTCTGATGGTGAGCCAGATAGCATCAGTTACGCACGCGAGCTTTTCCGTTTTTTTCTGACTCGAACAGGCCATATCGGACATAATTCAGCACACCCCCACCGTGACGTCCTGTTCTATCCTTTCTATTCAGTATCAGTATCAGTATATTTAAGGGAGATGTAGGTGAGTCACCTTTGAATTCCCTATTTGTACATGCGATTTGTGGTATCAAAAAATAGTATCTCGATATGTTGGCGAGGCCAACATAGTTGAAAAAGAGCAGACAGTAAAAAAACTCCCGGTAATATTTAGGAGAAAAAAACTGTCGCCCTGGGGGGGGGGCAGTCCAACGGGGGGCATTGCAGAGGGTATATGAATCAGCCAGATGCTCCCTTGCTGATTGCAGAGTCCGTTGAGGGATTTCAGAGGCGGAAATATATGCCCAGATCATCCTCGGTCCATTGCGGTTCGAACCAAGGGAGAACGTTCATACATCCCATCGACGACGGCCGCCAGTTCCAGCTGACGCGAACACTCACGGTGTCACCAAGGTGTGCAAATAATTAAGCAGCGAAGACCTCTAGGACCCCAGCATGGGAATTATGGGAGAGTGCAATATCTCAAACGAAAATAACAAACAAATAAATGTTACTCAAATATAGCTAGTAGTAGCATAAATACCTTATTTGCTGACGTCACTCTTGCAGCTGTCAGTTCGTGTTGTAGCTAGCACCATTATATCGATCTAACTTTCGCTTAAAAACCTCCAAGGAGTCCGAAATAACAACATCTAGAGGAAGACTATTCCAAGCTTCGACTAATATTTTGGAGAAGTACTTCAGAGTGTCTAGCCTTGCTCCAGTCGCACGTAATTTGAGAGGATGACCTCTCAAGTTCGTTGTTGTTGCTAGCTCGAAGAAATCACATGGGATGAGACAACAGTCCTGAACGCGTAGTATGCGGAATGTTAGTATCAGGTCCCCCCGAAGCGGTCTATAGCGCAAGGGAAAGAGATTGAGATTCGACAGCCGTTTTTCATAAGGCTGTGAGCCATGTCCAAGGACAAGTTTTGTTACTCGCCTTTGGACCTTTTCGAGGATGTTGATATCTTTCGCCGCCCAGGGTCTCCAGGCTTGGATAGCGGACACCAACTGTGCCCGCACGAATGTTCCGAAGACTTTAGCGAAGCAGTCGGTAGTGATGGCTGCGAAAGCTCGTTTAACGAGGTACAGAATCGACATGGCTAACTTCGCTACCTTTGCGAAATGTAGGGAGGGTTTAAGCGAGGGCGTGATCCAGACTCCCAGGTCCTTTTGGGCATCCACTTTTTTCATTGGAATGCCATTCAGACTGTAAACCATGCGGTTCGAAGGATTGCTTTTCCCGACTCGTATGATGTTACACTTGCTATCATTAAACGGCAAGAGCCAGTCATTTGACCATTTCTGGAGTCGATTTAAGTTTGCCTGCAAGTTCTCTTCGTCAGCCACAGTTTGAATGACGCGCCAAAGTTTGAGATCATCGGCAAACATGTCAATATCGCAGTCCAGTTCGTTGGCACAATCGTTGATGAAGATAATGAACAAAAAAGGGCCGAGAAGAGAGCCTTGGTGAACACCACTCTCAACCTCAACATTGGTCGACTGTTTGTCGCTGATATGGACAGTTTGTGAGCGGCCAGTTAAGAAGTTTTCTATCCATGCCAGAAGTCTACCTCTTACGCCTATGCGGGTGAGTTTATAAAGAAGGCAGTGGTGCGGCACGCTATAAAAAGCCTTTTTGAAGACGATATCGACTGCGTGCACCGTTTTTCCTCTATCGACCGCTTCAGTCCAACGTTCTTAACAGTAGAGCAAATTTGTGATGCAGGATCTACCTCTACGGAAACCGTGCTGGACCGCGGATAGCAGATTTTTATGTTCTAGGAACTGCATTAGTTGTTGCTTAATTATTTTTTCCATTATTTTGCAGTAAACGGAAGTTAGGCTGACCGTTCGATAACTGTTTGCAGAGACCCGGCTTCCACCCTTATAAAGCGGCGTAATCCATGCGGATTTCCAGTCGGCTGGTAGACTTCCGGTCTGGAAGGATGTTTGGAAAAGCGTAGAGAGTGGTTTTGCCAACTCTTTCGCGAGCTCTTTCAACAGCTTGGCAGGTACTTCATCGGGACCCGGAGACTTAGATTCCTTTAACACCAAAAGTTCCTTGAGGACAGTAGTCTTGGTGAAATGAACAGTCTCGACTATTTTATCCACTTCGAAGCCATTGGTAGGGTAATCGTAACTCGTTTCCTTTGTGAAAACAGACTGGAAACATTCTGAAAGATGATCAGCCTTCGCACAGTCTTTAGTAAGGTCTATGCCTTCGGCGGTCCTCAGTAGAGGTATCGGATCCTTGTTCCGTGTATTCTGCCTGCGGTAACCGTAAAACAGTTTCAGGTTCACGGTGGCCCGGTTCAGCAGGTCCACTTCGAAAGCCTGTCTTGTTCTAACAATAAGGCCCTTGACCCGATTTATCTGCATTTTGTACGCATTAAGAGATGCAGGAGTTCCGTCCGTAAGCGATTTTTTTCACATTCTCCGCTTTTTGTTAACTTCGAGTTTTAAGGCATGCGTAAGCCATCATGGTCTGTTCGTTAACCTTTTTCTAAAATTGGACAGTGATTTTCCATGAGCCTGTGCAGTTCGTCTCGGAACTTTTCACAGTCCTCGGTTATGGTTCCAAAGAATTCCTTCTGGTTGTTGTGGGTCTTACTGGCATAGAAAATAGTGAGAACTCCCATCGCAGTACAACGTGGTCACTTTAACCTAGCGGCGGTAGACATGACACTTCGTCGATGCTGTCGTGCGACTTCGTGAGAACTTGATCCAGGCAATTGGCCTGTTGTCCTTCGCACACCCTGGTTGGAAAAATGACGTGCTGTGTGAGAAGTAGATTTAGCGTCGTGCTCAGAAGACAATCGCCAAAGGCTAGGTCAGAACTATGTGCACAGGTTGAGTTCCAGTCGATGTGAGGCGCATTGAAGTCACCTGCGAGAGCTCTAGTCTTCGGTCCCGGGCACAACGGAACATACATGTTTCTTAAGCACTTTCATATATATATATATATATATATATATATATATATATATATATATATATATATATATATATATATATATGTTTATATATATATCGATTCCCCTGTTTGTGCTTGGTGTGAGAATCTCAGTAGTTCCTGTGTAGGACAAGGCAATGGTCAAAGTCCCGTGTTCAAGCTTTTTTGAGGAATCTTTCGAAGTCGGTTGTCCATTGGCTTTTTCCTTCTTGGTGTCAGTTTGTCGTTTTGGACGGTTTTTTTGTTTTATGCGGACTATTTGTGTCCTGCGCCGTTGGTACTTGTTGTTCGGTAGCCGTAGAAGCTGTCGAAGTTGTTGTTGGGATACCCTTTGAACGCGTATCAATGGTTTTACTCCTGGTCAGTCACTCAGTGGACTTCTGAGTGGCATCTACTGCTTTAGAGGTGCCTTTTAGCGCACATTTCATTTCTTTTATCTCATCCTCGAGCTGGTTTAGCTTCATAGACAGTTTTTGACAGACACCAAAAATGGCAGTGTCGTCAAAAGCATGCATATTAATTTGAGAGAGCGCTCGCCGCCGTGGGCAACGAGCGTCACCAACGCGTTGGTGGGCGCGGGTTCAAATCCGGCTTGCGGGGATCTTACACCTTTGCGTTCAGCCACGTTTCAGTTATGGAGATGATATCAGGTGAAGTTTGGCACACGCATAGCTTAAGCTCATCTAATTTGGGGAGTAGGCTTTGGACATTGGTATATATACATTTAAGTTTATTTGTGTGTTTTAAGCCGGCTATGATGCTGCTTTCTTCATTTACGGAACCTGGACCGACATTCGCATAGGATGTGTCCATATTCAAGAGGTTTTGCATATTTCCGCAATAGAACTTGATTTTGTGTAGATTTTTACATTGGATTAGTTTCCCGACCGTGAGACTTTCGTCAGAATGACGGGCGTCCTCCACAAAAGGGTTGTCTGTACTCGAACAATCACTCTGTTCCTTATTACCAGTCCCTTCTTTTCCCTGTTATTTCACGTTTTACCATTTCGCTTTTAGCGCCCTCTATTTCATTCTGTCTTGCACAGAGTAGTCCGGTTGAAAAAAAATACCTCTGTGACCGGGGACTCCCCCTGCTGATCGCTCGATTAGAAGGTCTCTCTGAAGGTCGTGAAACGTTTGCTGACATTGCCGGCCTTATTTGTCCTATTGACCTGCATAATTTTTGGCTGTTTAAACTCGAAACTCAACCAAACTCGACGTTAAGGACATTCTGTGCACACAGCCAACCAGGGATGGACTTGTACATGAATCTTTGTGGCAGCTCTCCGTTTTCGTGCATAAAACCACCGGAAAGATTATGAGGAACAATCGATAGCAAGGAAGTCATCAATGAGCAATCTTGTAAGTTCGCCATCGCGTTTTGGTGGTAAACCAAAGTGCAGCTGATCAGAAGATTGCGTGGGCGTAGTTGGCAACGAACCTCAACAAGCTGTCTGCGCGTGCCATTCACGACTTGGTCCCTAAGTCCATGTGTACCACTTTCCGTTGGGGGAAGGGTTGTCGTGGAACTCACAAAACAGAGAGGGTGTCATGAAGACCATAGTATGGAGGTATTCCAGTGTGGCCTCCAATCCTGAGGAGAGCTCGGTTGCACGGCATTATTTTTGAATCGCCGTGGCGGTTCCAAAGCACATCTGGTTGTTAATAATGGAGATCCTGGCATTGGATCTCTCTCTTCTCCCTCTCATATGTGAATATCCAGCTGAATGCGCACGATGTTGCGTAGAAAGCTTCTTACAACGCGGGTTACACAGGGGACAGTTCTTCACTCCACGTAGTCCTCATCTAAGTGCTACGTGCGCATGCCGACATGGGCGCTGTGAACTTGCGTCGCACACTGGTTCTGTGCTCGATGTTTGAGACGTGTGACTAAATAGGCCCATGCAGGGCCTAGATGAGTTCCAAATTTGCACATACAGTGAAGTGGTGCTAGAAGGGACCTGAGTTATCTCCCATGTAGTCACCTATGACCGGCAAGGTGTCGGAATGTTTCTGGAGAGAGCGGCAAGGAAGGCATAGGGATCCCAGATTCTGGTTATCCAATCACGCCGCAGGTAACGCGTGCCTGACCAACTGACGGATTCGCAGTCAGGATGCGTGAAGCGGTACGAAAACAACTGCTAGCGCTGTCTTGGCAACGTTTCTATTGCAACTGGAGTAAACACGTGATGTAAGGATGGAGTGGTGAGGATTGATGGGTGGGGTGCCTTTAGTGAAAACATTTGTGGTGAAGGTGGTGGTTTGGTCATGCTGGAAGGTTTCCCAACTGACAATTGAACTCAAACCTCACAGTCAGCCCAGTGTGTGTTTGTGCGGATTGACTGACTGGCGGAATGAGAGTCAGGCTGCAATGGCTCCTTCTTAATGTGGCCTTTATGGCACTCCCACTCCATGGGATCCGAGCCAGGTTTGGTGGTACACTCAGGGGCGGCTCCGGCCGCGCCAGCCACCAGCACACTCTCCTGCCTTCGATCTTCTTGACTTGGCCAGGACACAGGGCCCAGGTGTGGGAGGGGCAGAGAGTGCGGTAGGCACAGCGAAAGTCTACCCTCACTGCAATAAACGCGAGAGTAACCGCCCCTGCGCCCCTTGCCGTGGTGAACACGGCGAACCTCGCCGAAACCGACGGTCGAACTGTCGTGTTGGTCATACTGTCCTTGCGTTACAGTCGGCGACGTTTCGTGCAGTGCCGAGGAGTTGGTTCGGAGCTGAGCGACGACGGTATTCATTCAAGACTTTGTCGTCCTGCGCTATAAATGCTTTGTCCTTTATTCCTGTTCTCGGGTGACCTTGAGTACCAGACTATTCCCAGGTGCATGATATGGGGAAGGAGGAGGCTTTCATGTGTCGGTGCCGCCGTCCATGGCTATTCGCCAGGCGCTCGCCACACAGTCAGTCACGCATACAGTAGATCACCCATCTCATGAAAGTTCAACCACATTTTATGAAATGGGTGGCAATATTTAAGATTTTGCATTCTAATCCAATCCTTCAGGAGACCAGTTTTTGAACAAACCTAACTACAAAAAAACAAACAACTCCCAATGATTTTTGATGCCTTTATAAATTAAAATTTATTTTATAGAAAATGAACTTATTCTTTACGTATTCTTTGAATTTTAAACTCGAAGGAAGTGTATCTTATGGTTTTTAAAAAGTTTTTATTATGTGATGTACAAGATTATGAAATGTCCATTAATAAAACATCGTATCTGTCCATTTATAAATGCGGCGTATAAATATTGGTTTACGAACGCTCAGTGATCGGTACTCACTCGTCCCTTTCCACTCACTCTTGAGCCCAACCTGCCAATGCACAGTGGCTAGTATGATAAGCAGATTAATATTGCCGACAAAGACAAGGGAGACAGGAATGGACGTTTCTGGTTCAATAGCCGTCATCAGCCACTCATACTCAACCTCAGATGGTGCCCCATCCGAGGCTCGAACCCGTGACCTGTCGATCAGAAGTCCAACGCTCTGACCATTGAGCCACGAGCTCACTCATCTGCTATCAGCTATTGCGGCACACGAGGCTTGAACCCGCAACCTGTTACTTAGAATTTTATCGCTCTAATGCAGATGTTATGAGCACTTTGTGACGTCTTCCTCCTACACGTTTCAGAATTTTGGTTGATATTTCATGAGGTAGGCAAGCTTCTGTACTGAGAAGAGTTTGAACAGACGGCAGGAAAGAGGCTCGTGGCATTCTGACGTGAAATTTGAGCTAATGATTTTCGAATTGAATACACGTTTCAGAATTTCGGTTCACATTTCGGTGCAATGTTCATGCTGGGCCTGACCATTTTAGTTCCGGAATACTTTCCCCCTACTTCCTTTGTCAGCATCCAATGGAGGGTGATCAAACTATATACAGGCACACTTTATACCTCCGAATTCAACCACTATGCTTTTGCTGACCAAAATTTATTAGCTCCACGCCAGTGTTATTAACGTTCACCACGAACAGACACTGACAGGCCAAACTTACGGCCTTACAGACTGCGGCACACAGGAGAGTTCGACCGTCGTAGTCTGACGATGTCCACCGTATGCTTCACACCATGATGGTGCAGGGACGGTGACCTGCGCCTGATTGAGTAAAAAGTGATAGTAGACTTTCAGTGCATCTACTGCACTCTTTCCTCTCCCCACATGAGCCCGGTGTCATGACAGAGTTAAGAAGACCGGAGATGGGAGAGGGCGCATGTGGCTGGCGTGGACGGAACCACTCCCGGGCGTGCCACCACACCTGGCTCGAATCTCACGGAGTGGGAGTGCCATAAAGGCCACATTGAGAAGGAGCCATTGCAGCCACTCCACACAAAAGCACACATTGGGCTGAACACGCGGTCCGAGTGTTCCCGTCAGTTGGCAACCTTCCAAGCCACGGCTTTTAGCGCACCGTGATAGTTTCAAGCCCGTCAGATTGTCTATAGTGAGGAAAATGCGCTGATCCGTCGACCTCACTCTCTCCCAACACCACCAAAATTAGACCACCATCCAAGCCAGCCAGTTGTCTGATGTGGGAGTGGGCACATTGTCTAACGGGTCAGCGTACCCGTCTTCGCGCGCCACAGCATGACCTGGCCCCCATAAAGCACACACCAGGATTCCCTAAATTAGGGGAGATGGAGGAGCCATCGCCGTCTGACTCCCAGTCCACTGGTCAGCCCCTCGACACGCACAGCACATACACTGGGCCGAAAGCGTGGTTTGGTATAAGCGTAAGATTGGCAGCCTTCCAAGCCATGGTTTCTAGGACACCGTGATTTTACCAGGTACATTATGATGATAGTAAGGGTGGTGTCTATGTATTACTGTAGATGGTGGGCGCTGATGTGGCTTAGCCTCCGGTGGTTTACCGCAGGTTGTCGTGGGGAGCACATGTGTCCTAATAGGCCCATGCGGTGTGTAAATGTGCGGGAGCAGTAAGAGCAGTGGAGGCGGAGGCGGTGACTCTATGTGGGAGCCCCAGGAACTGGTTCACCAGCCTCCGTGCGATGGATTCGCAGGTGACCGACCAGGCCGATGTTTGAGTTGAAGTTGCAGGGCGCAGTGTAAGCAAGAGAAATCGGTAGAAGCTGGGGGATGTCATTCATGGTAGTGGGGGTGGCAGTGGCGGTAAGAATGCCAGGAGCGGAGTGTGTGCATGATGTATCGGTGTTGTCGGCATTGCGGTGAATTCTGCTGTCATGGATGCGCATGGGACCGAATAGGTTTATGTGATAAGTGAATGCGTGAGGACTGTGAGGGCAGTGGAGGCGGCGATCTCTGCTGTGTGTTGGTGCTCTAGGCACTGGTTCACCAGTCTCTGTACGATGGATTCGCAAGTGACTGACCAGGCCGATGCGTGAGATGCATGTACGGTTGCAATGAGGACATGTTAGGAGAGAGTCCTCATCGCTGTTGCTGGTGGTGGTGGTGATGGCGGTGGTGGCGACGAAGGTGGTGGTGGGTGTAACAGGTGGTGAGTATCGGGATATGGTCTCTATGATGGTGAGAGTAATGTTATTGATGCTAGGAGTGAGGGTGGAGGAGTCCAAACGAGGAGAAAGTCCCCCTCGTTGTTTGTAGTGGTGACGGTGGTGGTGGTGGTTGCGGTGGTGGGGGTAACAGGTGATAAGTATTGGGATGTGGTGTCTACCAAGTACTACCCATAACTCGTACCCCTTACACCCGGAAGGATATAACTTTATCCACTATTTGGCATCTCGGGGTCCTAAACTGAATAAATCTTGCCCTCCGTTGTCCTTCAGCTTTCTCGGTTAGCCGTAAATTGACTAGATAAACTGTTTCCGGGGTCATAGGTCCGAAAATTCTCGGTTCTCCTGTAGAAAGATGCTCTGAACTGAAGGTTGCAACCCGTCAAAGGCTGAGGTGCATTTGAATACGCAGACTGCAATTTCGTCGTTCATCTGGGTGTTTCTTGAAAGGATATTTCCTAGGCATATGAATTGGTCTACAGGCATGAAATGGCTTTAATTTACCTTTATGTTAATCAGTCGGACATTACAACTGTCTTCCACGTTCTGTCGCAAATCCACTGCGGTTTTGTTCTTCAGTTGTGCACAACAACCTTGGAAACTTTGATTTTTACAAACGCACGGAATTTTGCATAATGGGCTGTCGTTTTGCTAGTTTTGATGAATCTAGGTGGATGAAATGCAGTGGGAATGAATTACCCAGAGTCGGCTGTTGACCGCGCGAACCGGTCAGCCATTGGGCACTGGGATTGGGTGCAGGTGCATGATGCGTCAAGTCAAGTCAAGTCAAGTTTATTAAGGGAAAGATAGGCAAACGCCTTTGAACTCCCTCTTGGTTACAGTATGGCTAAAAAGCCTCTGGTACATCATTAAAATGTAAAAAAGTTGGTTTACATAATAGCGTGCGGAAATAAGCAGCTGTTGGCTCATCGAAAAGACTAAACATAAATGTGTACTCGCATATTACGAGTAGCATGAGTACATGATATTGTTGGTGACGAGATTCTCGTGAGTGAGGCATATGCGAAGAGTTTGAGCTAATAAAAATGCTATAAAAATGGTACTGTAATATAGAAAGTAGTATTGTCATATAAGAGTGTTATTCAACTGGGACGTCAACCCAATGTGTTTTTGGGTGGGGGGCGGGGGAGAGGGGGTGGAAAGGCACTATCTTCCGACAAAGGAGGTGCCATTACCATCCTAAACAAGGCGGACTACACGGAAGATGCCTTCATTCTTAAAAGACGATTCAACATACAAAACTTTGTCTGCAGACCCCACAAAAGTGCAAAACTTGTCCATTGAAAAAAAAACACTGAAATGCCTTACGGGAAAGAAATTAATCTCAGGATTTCTTGCTAGATCTTTAAAACAGGAAGAACCCCCGATTACCAACATATATGGTCTTCCTAAAATTTGGTAAAATAGGTAGTTTACTGCGACCGATATTCTCCGTAATCGGTGCACCCAACTATAAAATTTTGAAGTGGCCATTCCACCAAATATATCCACTTACAAAGAGCTTTGAGTACTACATCGAAGATTCAAAACATTTTCTAGACAATCTAAAAGGATTCAAAGTTCCACCTGATTAAATAATGGTTTCATTCGATGTGGTCTCGCCCTTCACTTCAATCCTGCACCGAAGAACTACTTCAGGCCTACACCGCTGATGTGCCTGTCGATGCTTCACTCCAACTCCTAGACCTTTGTCTAGAAACCAACTTTTCCTTTTCCGGCCAATGCTATCAGCAGCTTAAAGGGGCCCCTATGGGGTCACCCATATCCGGCTTCCTGGCCGAAGCTATAATGTAGAAATTGCAATCGATAGCTCTACCTTCAGTTAAACGAAAACTATGGCTGCGCTACGTAGATAACACGTTTGTTGTCATCAAGAAAGAACTGTTAGATCTGCTCCCCAACAATCTACACTCTACATTTACAGGAATCGAGTTTACGTTCGAAACGAAGGTTGAAGGACAACTCCAATTCTGGTTGTCCTCGTAAATAAAAAAAACTGATGGATCACGCCAAACATCAGTTTATTGTAAAGAAAAATATTCTGAGGTCATCCTACACGTCGAGATTAACCACCCCGTCGCTCAAAAAAGGACTTCTATCTACAGTTTCCTAAATCGAGCGAAAAAAACACTGCTCTGATGAAGAAAGTTATCAGGCGGAAATGAAATACCTCCCTAAATTATTCTCCAAAATTGGATACCCGCATGACTTCGTAAATCCTTGCCTAGAGCGACAAGAATTCAAAAAGAAATGTATTTCGAAAGACATGTCCATCCAGGCACCAAACAATGTCCTGGCGAACTATCCCATTCGGAA
Source organism: Schistocephalus solidus (assembly GCA_017591395.1). NCBI lineage: Eukaryota > Metazoa > Platyhelminthes > Cestoda > Diphyllobothriidea > Diphyllobothriidae > Schistocephalus > Schistocephalus solidus. The sequence goes on along the minus strand of WEDG01003572.1, from coordinate 43,834 downwards.
AAAAATGTATCTGAACTTTTCGAAAGACAGCTGAGAAAACATCAGATACAAGTAGCATACCATCCCATATCTACCTCATGCTCACAGCTTGTACACTCTAAGGACAGGTTTGGCTACCTTGATATAAAAGGTGTTGTCTGCATGTTCCAAATGTTATGCCCATTATTATGGGTAAACTACGAAATCCGTCTCAACCCGAATACATGAACATCAGTTAGCGGTAAGAAGACGAGACCATCTATCCCAGGTAGTCATGCACACATTGGAAACCGGACATAAATTCACGTGGATTCACTCGGATTATGGTGAAATGCCCAACCAGGAAAGGCCACGAATTCCTGGACTCAATGCGCTCAGGTGATGAATGCTTCCGTCGGCATATCAATTTCGATGCCACGTACAAAATTATCAAGGAAAACTTCAAACACGCATTATTGGCATTAACATCGTCCAACTGTAGAATATTCTGTAGGACATGGTTAATTAGTTATTTCCTCCTGCACACATCCCAAAAACTGCCGACGAACTGGGGGACCAGTTTCGAAAATTGACGAATTAAAGTTTGTATTTTCCCAAATAATTTCATCTCTTCTATATATATATATATAAAATGTCCAAGTGGTTATTCCAAAAGCTTCATCCGCTTACGAAGAATTGTGAAACCTCAATTGAGAATTCAACGGAGTTTCTAAAGAAATTAAAAGGAACCAAAGTCTCCACAGATGAAATAATGGTCTCCTTCGATGTTGTTTCCCTCTTCACTTCTATACCGTTAACACTAGCAAAACAATACACAAAGGAACTTCTGTTGTCCCACGATACGGATGTTCCAGCAGCGGCCGTACTCGAACTCATGGACCTTTGTTTAGAAACTAACTTTTCATTCGACCAAAAATGCTATAAGCAACTGAAAGGAGCTCCAATGGGGTCACCCATCTCTGGTTTTCTCGCCGAAATCGCAATGCAGAAACTCGAGGCCACGGCTCTTCCGTTAGTTAATCCTCAACTATGGCTACGTTATGTAGACGACACATTTGTTGTCGTTAAAAAGGACCAACTGGAAATGCTCCATAACATCATCAACTCCACAATCCCAGGAATCCAATTCACACTCGAAAAGGAAGTTGACAATAAACTCCCATTCCTGGATGTTCTCGTACAACGAAAGACCGACGGAACACTACGCACATCGGTTTATCGCAAAGGAAACTTATGCCGAAGTTATTCTGCCTTATGAGAGCAATCAGCCTATCGCTCACAAACGGAGTGCTGTCAACAGTCTACTCAGTCGAGCAAAAAAACACATTGCTCCGATGAAGAAGGCTATCGAATCGAACTGAATTACTTGTGTGAATTATTTTTCGCAGAACGGGTACCCTAAGGATTTTGTACGCCGATACTTGAAAGGACAGAAATCGAAAGAAAAGGAACCAAGTAGTTCTAACGAGGCGCCAAAAATAAATAAATACATGGCGAACCCTTCCTTACATCAAGAATGTGTCTGAACTCGTCGAAAGACACCTAAGGAAGCACCAAATTCATTTGGCGCACAAACCGACAACTACTTTTGCGTACCCAGCTTGTCCACCCTAAGGATAGGGTCAACTATTTGGATAAGAAAGAAGTCATCTACAAGATCCCGTGTGAAGCATGTGATGCCGTGTATTGTGGTCAGACAGGCAAATCCGCCTCTACACGCATCTATGAACATCAGTTGGCAGTAAAGAGGCGGGACCATCTGTCCCAAAACAGCTATGCATACTCTAGACACCGGGCACACCTTCGCTTGGGATAAAACTCGGATTGTCGCTGCCTGTTCCTCCAAGAAAGGTCGAGAGTTCCTCGAGGCGATGCATTCAGATGAGTCATGCATCAACAGACATATCGAGTTGGATGCGACGTACAGACATCTCAAGGAGAAATGGAAGAAACGAGAACCAATCAGGACAGGCTGATACACACAGCGGCCGCTCACTGGTGCCAATGTTCACGCCAGTATCGATTTTTTTCGCGTGATTACGATGTCAACTGTTTTTGCCACATTTGCTACCCGCCTGCGTCTGACGACGACCCGGAGAACCGGTGTTGAAAATTTACACAATAAAGCTCCATTTCCCATAGAACGTATTCAACTTCAACTTTATTTCTTGGGATGCCTTCTTTTCACTACTTACGTATTAATTACGACCGCAATGTCTTGCTCCAAGCCAGACGGTGGGAAAAAAATGTGCCATTCGTGAAAGTCTAACGCGAGAACAGTTAGCATTTCTACACAGATGTCGGAAGAAGCAGATTTTACCGAAGTCCGTACACGTGAAACCTGCCGTTAAGTCTACCCTGGGATACCAAATTGCGACCCGTTACGGGCGAAGCATGCTTGGTGCTTTCATAACTGATGCCCATTTCCGACTCCAAAAATTCCAAGTTTCTAAGGAGCAGCACATGGAGAGTTGCCGAGAACAGCTTCCTTCACAATTATTTGAATCCCTAAACGACACGATTGCCCGTGCTTCCGAACGCGAACGACAGAAGAAGCGGAATATTTTAGACAGAAAATGGTCGAACATTTCACAACAAACTGACGCAAATCAGAAGTGTTCAAAGAAGGTCGTAAATCTGTCATCGAGAATACTCACGACAACGGAAGAGAACGTGCTTTCCAAAGGTTTGAAATACAATCTTTCTGACTCAAACTATTTGGGGTTTCTTGCAAGCTTGGAATCCATCATATCGACTGTTAACCTCTCAGAAGATGAACGGTTTACAATACGAAATAGTACCATACAAGCCTTAAAAGGCCGGAAACATTTTTCAGTACTATCACATGAAGAGATGAAAGCGTTAAAGGGTCTTAAAACTGACAAGGATATTATCATTCTCCCCGCGGACAAAGGAGGCGCGATTGCGGTTTTGAACAAAACAGACTACAATGAGAAGATGCTGTCATTGTTAGAAGATGGATCCACCTACGAACCACTCTCTGTTGACCCTACAAAGACACTGAATTCATCTATTGATAAAGTGTTGAAACGTCTCACAGGGCAGAAGCAACTGTCAGGAAATATTGCTAAATCCCTGCGACAAACGGAACCAACCATCGCGAAGATTTATGGACTGCCTAAAGTCCACAAAACTGAAGTTCCACTGCGACCTATAGTGTCCTTGATCGGTGCGCCCAACTATAAAATGTCCAAGTGGTTATTCCAAAAGCTTCATCCGCTTACGAAGAATTGTGAAACCTCAATTGAGAATTCAACGGAGTTTCTAAAGAAATTAAAAGGAACCAAAGTCTCCACAGATGAAATAATGGTCTCCTTCGATGTTGTTTCCCTCTTCACTTCTATACCGTTAACACTAGCAAACAATACACAAAGGAACTTCTGTTGTCCCACGATACGGATGTTCCAGCAGCGGCCGTACTCGAACTCATGGACCTTTGTTTAGAAACTAACTTTTCATTCGACCAAAAATGCTATAAGCAACTGAAAGGAGCTCCAATGGGGTCACCCATCTCTGGTTTTCTCGCCGAAATCGCAATGCAGAAACTCGAGGCCACGGCTCTTCCGTTAGTTAATCCTCAACTATGGCTACGTTATGTAGACGACACATTTGTTGTCGTTAAAAAGGACCAACTGGAAATGCTCCATAACATCATCAACTCCACAATCCCAGGAATCCAATTCACACTCGAAAAGGAAGTTGACAATAAACTCCCATTCCTGGATGTTCTCGTACAACGAAAGACCGACGGAACACTACGCACATCGGTTTATCGCAAAGGAAACTTATGCCGAAGTTATTCTGCCTTATGAGAGCAATCAGCCTATCGCTCACAAACGGAGTGCTGTCAACAGTCTACTCAGTCGAGCAAAAACACATTGCTCCGATGAAGAAGGCTATCGAATCGAACTGAATTACTTGTGTGAATTATTTTTCGCAGAACGGGTACCCTAAGGATTTTTGTACGCCGATACTTGAAAGGACAGAAATCGAAAGAAAAAGGAACCAAGTAGTTCTAACGAGGCGCCAAAAAAATAAATACATGGCGAACCCTTCCTTACATCAAGAATGTGTCTGAACTCGTCGAAAGACACCTAAGGAAGCACCAAATTCATTTGGCGCACAAACCGACAACTACTTTGCGTACCCAGCTTGTCCACCCTAAGGATAGGGTCAACTATTTGGACAAGAAAGAAGTCATCTACAAGATCCCGTGTGAAGCATGTGATGCCGTGTATTGTGGTCAGACAGGCAAATCCGCCTCTACACGCATCTATGAACATCAGTTGGCAGTAAAGAGGCGGGACCATCTGTCCCAAACAGCTATGCATACTCTAGACACCGGGCACACCTTCGCTTGGGATAAAACTCGGATTGTCGCCGCCTGTTCCTCCAAGAAAGGTCGAGAGTTCCTCGAGGCGATGCATTCAGATGAGTCATGCATCAACAGACATATCGAGTTGGATGCGACGTACAGACATCTCAAGGAGAAATGGAAGAAACGAGAACCAATCAGGACAGGCTGATACACACAGCGGCCGCTCACTGGTGCCAATGTTCACGCCAGTATCGATTTTTTTTCGCGTGATTACGATGTCAACTGTTTTTGCCACATTTGCTACCCGCCTGCGTCTGACGACGACCCGGAGAACCGGTGTTGAAAAATTTACACAATAAAGCTCCATTTTCCCATAGAACGTATTCAAACTTCAAATATATATATATATATATATATATAGGTAGAGTGCATTCCGAGATGATATAGTGAAGAAAAGGCTCGTCGGAAAAATAGAGTTGTACTCGTGAATTTTCAAGTTGGTCACACCAACCCGTCGTCAGACGAAATGAACAGAGGAGAAATGAAATGGTCAGATGACCAGTTTGTGCTACAGGACAGACAAGGACAGACAACCAACTGGGGTGTGAGGAATGGGAACATGATTGGATTGGGGCCGGTTAGGGGGGGGGGGCAGTTAGGGTTCCCTGTGTCGGAGGCGAAGGGGGATGGCGAGTAAATGTGACTGCAGACGGTAAACTTAATGGTCGACGATGCGGGATGGGGACAGAGGTAATTGCATCGATTTTTTTGAGGTGTTTATCGTTTCAACTGTTGTTCGCCGTGTCAGGGGAAGGGGGTGGCGAGACAGTGAGATTCTACATGGTCCAGAAAAGATTAGCGGCTGTGGTTAGTTTGTGGACGCAAATCAGTGAGCCGGGCACGCAGGCCTTCGTATTGAGAGTCCAGATCGACATGGCGGTTGATGCTGGTCGTGTTAGAATGCCACGCCTCGAGGAATTCACGCGCCTGTTTGTTGTTAGCCATTGCAACAACTTCGGTTCCGTCCCAATTGAAGCGATGGTCGAACTCAAGGTTATGCGCAAAGATGAGTGACAAAGGGTCGCGTCGACGAATGGCTAGTTTATGTTCAGTAATCCGCGTCCCAAGTCGTCGGCCGGTATGACCAATATAAGTGCAAGAGCAGTTAGCACACGGAATGCGATAGATGACATTAGTTTGCTGCTCTTTGGGTACAGGGTCTTTTACTCGGGATAGTGTTGCGCGCAAGGACGATGCCGTTTTGTGCGCAATGGAGATGCCAAACCGGTTTAATTGTTGGGCGATCGCTTCGGAGATGCCCTGCATGTAAGGTAGGGAGTAGAATTTACGCGGGTCCAGGTTCTCCATTAGAGCCGAAGGTTTTGGTTGCCTCTGGTGTCTGGAGGCAGCTTTTCCACAAAACTGACTGGGTATCCGTTGAGTCGGAATAGCCGATACAGGTAAGTGAGTTCTTTTTTGCGTAGATGATCGCAACTACAGTAACGAAAGGCCCGGGCCTTTTTGCCTAGATGTTATTCTTTTTTTAGTCATTCTAGTTCTTCGGACTTTCGATTGTACACTCATTGGACACTTTGAATCATTGTGGACTTTATGAGAAATACTCACCCATTTTTTTCTCCAAGGTGCTTCCCTTTTTGTTGTTCTAGTTCTGAGACATGCGTGATGGTCTCCTATTGGGTTTCAAATACGTGTGTAGGTATTTTGACGTTATCACCTGACAAGTCTATTTAAATTTATTGGCCTTATCCACAGTGATTTTTTTATGTTTTCAGAATTTGTCGTTTTTCGAAAAGTTAGTATTTCTCAACAAAGTAATATTACTTTTCACATTTCCCCTCAGTTTTAAATTTAGTTAAGGTCGCTCATTAAGAGTTCAAAGCTTTGGTACATGCATTGATGCCGGTTTGCCCGCGCCACTTCGTTAAGAGAATTCCTGACTGAAGTGTCTCAGAAGAAGAAGGGGTGATAACTGCAACATGCTGTTTATTGGCCCGACGTTTCGGGTTCTCTCTCGAACCCATCATCAGAGACAGTTGCAGATATACAGACAGATTCTGCAGCTGTCTCTGATGATGGGTTCGAGAGAGAAAATCCAAAACATCGGGCCAATAACAGCATGGTCCAGTAATCACCTGTTCTTCTTCTCCTTCTGTTTTAGAGCAGTTGAGCCGGATCACGTGAAATGTTCATGGCTGGAAGGGTCCCGGCATCTGAAGGACTGACTGCTGGTGTAGTTCATTTTTCAGGACTATTGGTTCAATTTCCACACTGCCCAAAGACACTGTTAGAGGAGTCAACCAGAGTGCTGTAAAAAGCTGAAAAGTTAGGTCTCTGGGATTTAAAGAACTTCTTCCTCGTAATGTGGATCTGAAGCTAAAAACAATTATTTTTGCGAAATTTTGTGCCTGTTCTCTGCGTTCGGCGCTAACTTTGCTTGCACTGAACTTAAGTAAAGTCGTGTTCACGCACGCAAATGCCTACTGTGTGATCAATCCTACTCTTTCTCTTTCTCTCTCGCTCTCACCTTCTTAAAAATTAGTGAGGGAGAAGAATTGCTTCTCCAAGTCAACGAATCGTTTGATCTGGCAATTCAGCTCGGAAGTTCGCTCAAAATATTCTCATGATATAATCTCAATAGGAGAAGCTCGTGAATGGACCACCAGGTTATCGATCTGTCACTCTCCTACGATGATAACTGCTTCAACTCCGAGAAATCGGGCACGATCATGTTAAGCGTTCAAGGCTGAAGGTGCTTGGGATCTAAAAGAAGTCTACCTCCATAGTTCATGCTTTAGGACCCTTGGCTTAGATTAAGCGATGTATTATGGTGACTTTTTGTTCCTCTCCTGTGCATTATGCACGACTCTGACCCTGCAGTCATCTTTACACATGCCCTCTCCACGTGACTAGACTTTCCACTCTTAAAATTTCAGTCAAGCCGTTGTCGCAGCAGAATGGTGCAGTGGAAGCGTGCTGGGGCCAGAACCGTGAGGCGCGAGTTTCGGACTCCGTTGTGACACCCTCCGGACATAAACACGTCTGGTAATATTTATTCGAAACGCACGAATACGCTCACATACACAAATAGCAGAGTTATTTGTGAACATGAAATCCCCTCCCATCTCCTTTCCGTAGTTCTCGGTTTTGATCCTGAGGAGGAATAGACGTGCCTGAGGAAGTTTAGCTCCGGGAGAGCTTGAAGTGTTTCCGCTAGCAAAGCAGAGCCCGCCTTTCGTAAGAGCTGCTGGACATTTGATCCACCACTGTCACTGTTTTAAAAGGTCGGCAAACATGGTAGAGATGATGTTTCAAATCTATGGCAGTCACCCACATCCCAACTGCCGGCCCTGACGACATGAAATTTGAATAGGGGCTCAGGTGACTACTGAATATCGGTAAGAGCATGTTTATTTCTGCAGTCGCAACAGCGGCGATCCACACAAATATGCAATTGCTTAAATTAAATTCCACTAGGACCTTACTGTGCTGACAAAGAGTTCCTATGCTGTACCAAGGACCACCAAGCCGTTGTCTTAGCAGCATGGTGCATTGGAAGCGGGTTGGTCCCATAAACCAGAGGTCCGTGGATCGAAATCCCGCTTTGCTATCTGTTTTTCCTTCCAAAGAATCCTGTTACACCTGGCTCGGATCCCACGGAGTGGGAGTGCCACAGAGGCCACACTTAGAAGGAGCCATTGCAGCCGGACTCTCAGTCCGCCAGTCAGCCACTCCACACAAAACATACATTAAGCTGACCACGTGGTCCGAGTTATCCTGTCAATTGGCAACCTCTCTCCAAGTCTTAACAGATCAACTTTGGGTTTTTTTGCAAACTATCGGCTATTGCGAAATTGCAACACTGTCACAAACTTCTTTGGACGTAGATGTCGGGGGTTTTCGCCTATTGATCTCAAGGCTGAAATATACCTGAATCGCATTTGCCTGAAAAAAAACTTAAAGGTATTGTTTCCTATCTGCACTTTTGGGCTTTCCCCAAGGAATGTGCATTGGTCGTAGGCCATATTTTATTATAAAGTTGGCCTGTTGTATTCACCATTTTATCAACTTAAACTGCGCAATTTCGCCAGGTAGCTAGTTGCAAAGCCTGCCCTGGTTGTATGCGCGCAGCTGCGGCTAAGCGGAAGCATAGCCGCACACAGCCAATCAGTGAAAAGCATCTTGTCGAAAGACCGGTGAAACCTGCCAAGGTTACTGTAGAAAAGAAAACTCTATTCCTTAAAGTGCCCTTTCAAGGGGATGCGGCTAGTGAACTCCGGAAAAGACGCCTAAACCAAGCCGTTACACAAACGTTCCCCGCAGCGAAACTTCAGATAGTGTTCTCAACCAACCCTCTTTTACGAGGCGAAGGCAAGGATAGGTTGCCGACTCAGACCACCTCCATGTGCATTTACTCATTTACTTGCTCCTGTGGAGCAGGTTATATTGGTCGCACGAGTCGGTGCCTATCTAAAAGAATAAGAGAGCACCTCCCAGCATGGCTGAGAAAAGGGGAAGTCAAGAGCGTAAATAGCGCCATCCTTGCACACCTTGTTGACTAAAAATAATGTGGACCCCAGCGAAGCTTTCCGTGTAATTTATAAGGTCCCACCAAACTACCCCAAGCCACTGGCTCAAAGTCCAATAGCAGCAGCAGAAGCGACTGCCATTATGTTGAAGAAGCCGGTCTTGTGCGCACACAAGAAACTTGTACAAGCTCCGCACCTAGCTTGTCCAACGGCCGCTTAACTGCATGCATTCTCCCGCGCTATCTCTGTCCTTCCCGTTCCCCTGGAACGGCTCTACCAAACACTCACTAATTAAATGATTCAAAAGACAACTTGGCGAGCATACGCGCTGCTTTCGATAACTTCTCTTCAGGCCAGTACAGTTATAGAGAAACGTTGGAACGCAGTAGAAATTTAAAACATGAAATCGATAATGTTCGTCAATTTGTGTGGGTTATCTGTGGAACGTGCATAGGGGAAGGGTGATAAGAGACAATTTGATAGGCGGCAGTAGAGCTGTTCTAGGAGAAGTGGGAGGACAGAGATGGCGCGGGGGATACATGCAGTTAAGCGGCCGTTGGCCAAGCTAAGCGCGGAGCTTGTACGAGGTTCTTTTGTGCGCACAAGACCGGCTTCTTCAACCTAATGGCAGTCGCTTCTGCTGCTGCTAGTAGACGTTGACCCAGTGGCTTGGGGTAGTTTGGTGGGACCTTATAAATTACACGCAAAGCTTCGCTGGGGTCCACACTATGCTCGGTGTCAACAAGATGTGCAAGGATGGCGCTTTTTATGCTCTTGACTTCCCCTTTGCTCAGCCATGCTGGGATGTGTTCTTTTATTCTTTTGGATAAGCGGCGACTCGTGCGACCAATATAACCTGCTCCACAGGAGCAAGTAAATGAGTAAATGCACATGGAGGTGGTCTGAGTCGGCAACCTATCCTTGCCTTCGCCTCGTAAAAGAGGGTTGGTTGAGAACACTATCTGAAGTTTCGCTGCTGGGAACGTTTGTGTAACGGCTTGGTTAAGGCGTCTTTTCAGTAGTTCACTAGACGAATCCCCTTGAAAGGGCACTTTGAGGAATAGTTTTCTTTTCCACAGTATCCTTGGCAGGTTTCACTGGTCTAGCGCAAGATGCTTTGTAATAAACCGATCTGCCTATCAAATTGTCTCTTATCACCCTTCCCCTATGCACGTTCCACAGATAACCCACACAAATTGACGAACATTATCGATTTCATGTTTTTAAATTTCTACTGCGTTCCAACGTTTCTCTATAACTGTACTGGCCTGAAGAGAAGTTATCGAAAGCAGCGCGTATGCTCGCCAAGTTGTCTTTTCAAACACTCACTGCCGCTTATCATCCTCCCCCTATGCGCACCTCTCAGACAACCCACACAAACGGACGAATATTATCGATTTCATGTTTTAAATTTCTACTACGTTCCATCGTTTACCTATAACTGTACTGGTCTGAAGAGAAGTTATCGAAAGCAACACGTATGCTTGCCAAGTCGTCTTTTAAAAAGTAAATTATCGATCCACAACAAATTTGCAGCTGCGACGTCACGTGGAGGGCTGCCTCGCTGTCGCTCTCAGTCTTCCCCACTCGAAAGCCCGTCAGTGCGCTCTATCTGTGATTTTCGACCTTCACGTGTCCGCACGACATCACGTGCCCTCACTGCTGACCAATCAATGAGCCACACAGTCACGTGAAATGCAGGCAACCCACTCAGACGGCGCTTCCTGACTTGTGACAATCACCGTGATTAAGTGAAATGCGAAGTAAATTCAGGGTACCCATACGAACTGAATCTCATCTTGGCAGAAAACTAACGAATTAGCCTAATGGAGGGTGCCCATATCACACCTTCGAGCTCAGGGGTAATGGACACGACGTCAGCGCAATACAGTCACTATTCACAAACAAAGTCCATAAAACCGATATCTTGCCCATCCTACAACTAGAAATGACTGTGGCGGTTGAGGTGCATCGTACTGTCACCACGGACGCCATGAAAATGCGCACGGAAGGAGTTTTCGCAGACAACATGAGCATGTATTAAGATTTTGGTCTGCTAGTTAGGAATTTATGATATCTCTCGAAACCCACTTAAACCCAATGATTGAGCACAGAAACGGCGACCCGGAATCGATTTAGAGCGAAATTTTTAATTCGCCAAGCGATCAACCAATTTGAACAAGAGAAAACACGGAAAACTGCTAGCGCAGGGCGGGAGGAGGGACTGTTAGGTACAAGCAGATAAGCGAAACTGACTTAAGGGAGTTCCGAAGGGATGGGCAGTAAAATGGGTAGTGGCGGAGGTGACAGGTAAAAGCAGAGGTGTGCGTTAGTTGTGGTTACAGGTAGTGGGAAGGAAGATATGGTCAATGAGAAAAAAAAACGCCCTAGAAATTAGGGGTGCACAACCGTACAGCAAAAACAACTTGAATGCGGCGTGGTGGTTGAGGACGAGAGGACTGCTTTGGCTACTGGGAGCAGGCCTGTCGAGTGATGACGGTGCGAGAATGAGGACCGTCGTTTACAGAGGTAGCTCGAACTTCACATCAACAGCGGCCTGTCGTGCCAACGATACGATGTCGGCCAGTTTGACAACCTAAAAAGCGAAAAAAGCTACTTGAGCTGCGATCGGGAGAGAGAGAGAGAGAGAGAGAGGCATAGACAAAGGCAACAACTATGTGAGGGAAAAAAACAAGACATTTACCTGGGAAACGTGGCGGATGGAGATTATATGTTGTCCGAAATCAATAACTTAACTAGGAATTTGAGGAATCGAAGGGACAAAAATGTGGGCGGATAGGAAGTAATACACCCCACCACAACCCAGTACTTAAGTGCAAGATCACCTCTAATACAGGTTTTACGGATGGGACGGACGAGATCATGTAGCAAGCCCAAGAGTGATATTTAAAACATATATAGTCCTTTGCAGTATAAGTATCCAAAGAGGAAACCGCGCGGGCAAGATGCTGCGGGCCAGGTAAGCGACCCGTAAATGGAATGAACTTTTGGCAAGACTGCCAAGGCTCCATCCATAAAACCTTTTTTTAACCTACCATTACAGTACCAGAGGTGATCTCGAGCCAAAGTGCTGGGGAGTTTATATATTCATACCCTACAAATAATTTGGGGTGTAGAGGTGTCTAGTTAGGGGACTGAGTGTGCAGGAAGTAATAGGTCGCATAATTTGCCTCATGAAGGTAGTAACCGCTCCTGCGGCCCAAACTGAGACCCAACTAACGCCTGTGACTTTTAGAAGCTAGGCTGTGCCTAGCGGTGGGATAAATCAGGTGAGGGTATCAGGCGTTGTGGATCCCCACACCAAGGAATTCTCGTTCACACTCACCAAGAGCTCAATTCACCTTGAGCTCAGATTCACAGAGGTGAGAGATCCGGGATGAAATTCAGGTAAGTATAAATTGCTCACCGGAATAGGCTTGCATTGTTTCGGAAAGCTTGACCGGCTTTCCATTTTCAAAGCGAATGCTGCTAATATTGATCGGTGTTTTGAATGACAGACTGGACTTGTCGGCAAAGGACTGATCGATTTGCTTTTCGCGTTCACTGCCTCGGCCTCGGCGTGGATGTTGGTGCAGCTTGACGACCGCTGGTGTTGGGCGATTTCACATCGTTCGAGGGTACTTACAAGCCAGTTCCGATGGGTTCGTCGCGGGGCCGCCTTCACTTATTTGCCTCGATTCCAGCGTAACCATCTTGTCCTGGTCTTTACACATACAATGACGCAGGACTTCAAAGGCGGTTGGAAGATCTAGATGCCTGTTGATAGAGTTGGCATCTGATAACCATACCTCAAGCTGAAGTCTTCCGGCTTTTGAGGTTCCTCGGCCTACGATGGTCGCTCCTTGACTGTCAAAATTGTGGCCAGTTTCTCCAACATGAGCTGCAAGCTGTGAGTTTGGATCTAGTCTCCGAGCCACCAGTTTGTGTTCATAAAGGCAGGTTTGCAATTTTCGTCCAGTTTCCCGACGTAGTTGCAGTGCCCATCGTTACAGCATATTCGGTAGACAACTGCGGAGGATTCGGTAGGGGGCAGCCTGTCCTTGGGCTGCAATAACACTGCAACGCATTGTTGCCTGAGTTCGATGGGCTACGCCTAATCCACCGAGATGTAACAGTCAAAAGACTGCCTCGGAGACTCCTTTTATGTAGGAGACAGCGTATACCGATTATCCCAGCTGCCGATTCTCCAGGGCATCTGCGGGGGTGGAGGATGGCGGGACAGCTTTCAAAGAAAGTTGGCTGCAATTTATGCAATTTTCCAGGTCTGAATACTTTGCGTGCACCGAATGGAAAGGTCTGCTACCCGTGAAAAGCCATTGTGAAATAACGGCATGCCGAGTGTTGTTCACTATGAAATAAAGCCTCACGCACAGCCATTCATGGGGTGGTGGCCCCCTAAACCCAATAATTTTTGTAATAATATCCAGCTGACATTGCGGAAGGCATAATCGTTGCGAGGCCTAGCTATAGCTGCCTAGACAGACAACTGTAGGGTTCCTACATGGATACAGTCACTGTGGCGCTGCGCATAGAGTTTAATTTCCCCCTTTTATCCCATTGTACTGCGTTGCAGTTGCGTCCACCCACCCGGTTACAGGGTGTGCTCGACATGAACGACCTACGGGCTCAAGCTAGAATCATCGTAGGTCAGAAATATATGTTGAAGGAAATACAAATAGAGACTGCAGTGGCAACTTTTGGCTTATAAACCAGCCAGTCTTACTCAAACCCGGGGCTGGCAGGAATATGCTGAGCAGCGGATGTCAGGACTAGCCAAAAATGCGTGTGAGAAGGAGGGAGGGTGAGAAGCCCTGGAGACCGGTGGGACCACACAAAACCAAATACCTAAACTTTAAATTTGCGAGAGAACATCAGGGTGAAAAGGATTTAAGATCAAAAGAATGGAGGAAGGACTTGCCATTTGTGCAGCTTCATCCAGACTATCACAGGCTAGGATCTTCAACTCACTGCTTCCAATTATGGCCTTCGCATCGTCAACGCGGGTTCCTATAAGCGGGAAGGCAGAGATAGGATTTATGTGAGGGAAACGCAAACCGATTAGATGTGAGGGCAAAAGCTTTTGGTTGCCAAGAAAACCGGAAAGTACATCCTCAGACCCTGGCTTCACATTAGAACAGAACTGTGCAATATAGCCAGTGGTGAGAGCGGATGTCGGAAACTCGTCAGAGATTAACACGTGAACCAGTGGAGAGTCTAATAGTCATTAAAGAGTATTTTGATCTCTCGTAGATTAAGGCAAAAGAGGGCCTGGTTTGATCACAGCTGCATCGTAATTTTTCCAGACCTTCCAAGGAAGCCATGTGTGACACAAAAACAAACCACAAACAGGTCAAAGGTTTTACACGCAGTAGGTGACACAATGCTTGAAATTGTATTAGCTAAATCCGGAGTACGCGGGACGTTGTTGCTTGTGCTTAGTACATTTACTTTAAGCGCAAAGGCCCTTTCTTGCTGAATTTTACTAAATCAGAACATTTTGTGGTAGAGACTGATCTCTCTTCATTGTTTATGAAGGAGAGAAAAGAACCGTGACCCCCTTCCGCTCCTCACCAGGAAGAGCAAATATTATCGAGTCATTGATAGAGAGCGAAAGAGAGAGAGAGAGAGAGAGAGAGAGAGAGAGAGAGAGAGAGAGAGAGAGAGAGAGAGAGGGGAATAAAAGTCAAAAATGGACATCTAGTGGGGAGACAGTTCCAGTCTCAGCTTTTTTATTTCAATCTCTTCAAACGTAAGGCAGCGTGCTAGAAATGGCAAAACGGAGCGCTGGTATGCCGTTGTACGTAAGGCTATATGGTGAAAGCCTCGGCGCATCGGACAGGAAGACTTCACAGCAGTCAGCTCAGAGTGGAGGGGTTGGGTTACATCATCAAGGATTCACCCAGCAAATTGTTTGACTGTCGTAAAATGCCGTTTTGTTATCAAATCCATTAATACAGTATAAGAACCTTATAACCTTAGCCTCTAATCCCAACTGAATACGAACACTAAGTCCCCTGGAAATTAGCACAAAACTCCCGAAATAGAGTGAGTATGCGCGTTTCGCTGTGAGGCGAGAAATGCCTACATAAACCACCTCCCCGAGTGGAAAATCAGACTATGAGCGCATAAAAATTAAGTAAGGCCAGGTATTGAAAACGGTATTACTTTCAAGAAACGAGGAGCGGACTCGTACCATAAAAGGTGACCTAAAAGTTACTGCAATGTTGTGTAATAGAACTCGGTACTACTATTGGTCGACAATAGCTTGCTTTGTCACATTAAGAATCACAAGGCTTTAAGAAGTATTTATGGCGGCGGTGCAAAATTTTACTAATTTTATCGCCTCTTAAAAGTGTGCTAGTTGTCGACTTTAATTCTGAAAGGACACTTAGTTCTGCGATTAGGTCTTATTTGTAGACAGGCCTGCGAGGGTGGACTAAATGGGTATAAGTGGCAGTAACTTTTCAGATCGCATTATGGCAATGTCAACTTTCGATAATAGCCTATGTACGACGGTTCGAAGGGCTATCGCATTCATTAAGCAGCCAATTTGGCGGATAAAAAGGGACACCATCAGCAGCAAGCTGGACGACATCGCAAAGGGCAACCTTAGGACTCATTCACCGAAGGCGAATGGGCAAAAAAATGTTCCTCCAGCTCACCGATCAGAATAGACTAACCAGTCTGACATAATCGACAAAGAGGAGCCTGGAATGGCCAGCTTTGGATTATGAGCCTTTGACAGCCAGCCATACCCTCGAGCCTTGGGCGGGGCACCACCTGAGTTTGGGTGTGGCTGGATGAAAGCTCATAAGCCAGAAATGACCGTTTCAGTCTCCCTGGTCTTTTTCGGTAGTCATTCTGCCAATAGTACTCGCCCTGTGCGGCTGCTGGCAGGGCTCGAGAGTTATCCCCACGGCACAACGGGACGAGTGAGTGCTGTAACCGATGGGTGAGCGCCCAACTACCATGGTTAATATTCCCGATCGAAACCGGCAAGAAAACGAGCTCGTGGCGCAGTGGGTAGAGCATTGGACTACTGCCCAACAAGGTCGCGAGTTCGAGCCTCGGGCGCCGCAGCGCCTGGGGTTGGTTATGGCTGGCTGCTGACGGTTAATAAGCCAAAAATGGCCATTCCAGTCTCCATTGTCTTTGTCGGTCATGTTATTCTGCCTATATCTTGAGCTACCTTACGGCTGCTGGCGGGGCTTGAGAGTAAAACACAAGGCACAACGGGATGAGTGAGTCCTGTAACCGATCGGTGAGCGCCTAATTAACATAGCTAATATTCCCGATCGAAACAGGCAAGACAAAGAGCTCGTGGCGCAGTGGGTAGAGCATTAGACTCCTGCCCAACAGTTTGCGAGTTCGAGCCTTGGGCGGGGCACCTCCTGGGGTTAGGTGTGGCTGGCTGACAGCTAATAGGCCAGAAATGACCGTTTCAGTCTCCCTGGTCTTTGTCGGTAGTCATTCTGCCAATAGTATTCGCCGCTGTGCGGCTGCTGGCGGGACTCGAGTGAGCCCCGAGGCACAACAAGACGATTGAGTTATGCAAACGATCAATGAACGCCTACCAGTCTGCGGCCTCATAACCATTTTACCTCTTATCAAGGCAAGAAAAAATTGTATTAATGCACGAGAAATTTTATTTTGCATTTACTGATTACACAGATCAAGCCAGCATACGCAGTTTGTCCGTTTTTGCTTTTGACAGATTTACTGATGATTTACCTTTAAAAGGACAATTAGCCAAGGACTGACATTCAATATTTCGGCTTTTTATGCACGGTCCTGGCATTTATTTTCGAAATTTTTGGTTTTCAAAAAACAATTCTCAATTAAAATATCGTAATTCATAAAACCTACTTATCGTAGATTATGATAACCACTCGTTCCGTTGTGCTGTCAGAGACAGTCGCTTGTTCCGACAAAGACAAAGCGCATAGAGCCTGGGGTTGGATATGGCTGGCTGATGATGGCTAATAAGCCAGAAATGGCTATTCCAGTTTCTCACGGCTCTAGATGGAGCCTCAAGGCACAGCGGGTGTGCGTCCTCACTAAGATAATTAATACACGCGATCACGATCGACAAGAAAACGGGCCCGTTGCCCAATGGTATAGCGTTGGAATCAATGACCAACGATCCCGGGTTCGAATCCCAGGCGCCCCAAACCTGTAGTTGGGTATGGCTGGCTGAAAATGGCTATTAGATTAGAAATATTTATTTCAATCTGCCTGGACTTCATTGGAACACAAACTATTTTTTGCTTTCGAATAACGGTTATTTTTTTAATGCGATTGGACGGCTACTGCACTACAGCATTTTCTGACTATTTTTAAGGACTATATACCCTTCGCTGTCTCACTCCTAGGTGTGCGATCCTTTTTTAGACAAAACGAGGAATTTCCCCGCCACTCCTCACAGGAGCTGCATGGCTGTGCGCGAACTCAAAGAATTTCAAGGAAGGAGCTCAATTTACTTAGAGACAATTGGTTGATAACGGCCAACGAGACCAGATTATTTACGAAACTGAACGTAAGAACCTACAACCAAACCTTGAAGAGAGAAGACTGCCTGAAAAACTCCATCGTTAGGATCTAACACCAGTCAGGCGATACGAATAGTTTCCTATTTGGACCCTCTAACACTATACGCAACAAACTTGGGGGTACCAAACGTCCAAATCAATAGATGCTTAAGAGGGTAACCTGATTCAGACGGCAATCGTGTTTACGCCGTACAAATCCACCACGAACTAAAGCCACGCACCGACACGCATCCACGCCTGATCGAAGAGAAGTTGACTGAAACCATCTCATGATCCAGAATTGCAGCATGTGTATGCCAGCCAGACGGGGGTGGAAGCGCTACCATGAATTTTCGATGATAGAACAGATCTCAAGTGCGAAAAGAAAGAACGACTACAGCGTCCAAAAGGCAAACGCACACCCTGCCTTGACGAATTCCTTAAGTTGTACTTTATCTACCTCTTTTTCTTTGTCATGTCTCCTTCCATTTCCCTTTCTAGGGGGTATGTGGCGTTGCCATGGCCTTTTTTTTTCCTGCATGCACATACAGACCCAAGGTTGATAACATTTCACTGCCTTTTTGCATGAAATCACTTCGCCTAGGACGGGCCGAGTTACAATGGACAGCTACTCGGCGTGACCAAGATCAACCTACATTCCAGAGAAATTCGCCATCCTGTTGTCTTAGTCGGTAAATTTTTATCTACACCACGTGGCAGTCGAATACCGCGCGCCAGAGAGTGGGTTGCCTGTGCTGTAGATAGTTCGGTTAAAACGTGGGTGTGGCCTTAATCGGTCCATTCTGATTTTCGAGCACGTATGGGTGTGTCTTCGTATTTCAGGGTTCCGCTCTGATCGGTCATATCTGCAGTCGATCGTTAGCCGTAGGTCACACACGAGAAAGCATTTAAAACGATGGTAATATCAGAAAACACGCCTTTACGACGAGTCAGTCTTCTAGGTAAAATTCCAAAACCAAGTTTTCGTAAAATTAGTGCAGGTTTTGCTCTTAAGGAATTTATTTATCTCAATGAACTGAGACACTGGTCCTTGACGTCACAATCAGGGCCATGCGCTGGTGATATATATATATATATATATATATATATATATATATATATATATATATATATATATATATATATATATATATGAAGAAAAAAGGCTCGTCGGAAAATCGAGGTTTACTCGTGAATTTTCAAGCTGCTTACACCAACCCGTCGTCAGACGAAATAATAAGTAAGAGTTGGGATTGTCACGCTGGAGGGTTTAGGGGCAGAGAGGTTACATCGAAAGACTGACGCCATGGGGGTTTGGGGGGCCGTGAATCCTGTTACGATAGCTGTCGCATGTAAGGGGAGGGGTGCTAGAGTTATGATAGCAAGTCAAGTGGCGGGAGATGCAGAGTCAGCGAGGTTACACTTGGCTGGCCACAGATAAGCAGATGTTAATTTTAAGGTGGGCGCAAGTCAGTGGACCGTGCACGCAGACCTTCGTATTGCGCATCCAGATCGACGTGGCGGTTGATACTGTTTGTGCCGGAGTGCCAAGCTTCGAGGAATTCGCGTGCCTGTTTGGTGCTAGCCATGGCGACCACTTCCGTTCCCTCCCAATTGAAGCGGTGGTCGCAATCAACGGCGTGCGCAAACACGAGAGACAAGGGATCGCGTCGGCGGATGGCCAGTTTGTGTTCATTTATGCGGGTCCCGAGTCGTCGGCCTGTATGGCCTACATAAGCGCAAGAGCAATTTGCACATGGAATGCGGTAAATAACATTGGTTTGTTGCTCTTTGGGTACGGGATCTTTAACACGTGATAGTGCTGCCCGCAGGGAGGACGCTGGCTTGTGAGCGATGCAGATACCAAATCGGTCTAATTGTCGGGCGATCGTTTCCGAAATGCCCTGCATGTATGGCAATGAAACGAATTTCCTCGGTACTACTTCTCCATTAGAGCCCTGATATTGTGGTTGCCTGTGACTTCGGAGACAGTTTTTCACGAAGCTCATCGGATATCCGTTAGATCGGAATAGTTTGTATAAATAGGCGGGCACCACTATAACGTGTTAAAGATCCCGTACCCAAAGAGCAACAAACCAATGTTATTTACCGCATTCCATGTGCAAATTGCTCTCTTGCGCTTATGTAGGCCATACAGGCCGACGACTCGGGACCCGCATAAATGAACACAAACTGGCCATCCGCCGACGCGATCCCTTGTCTCTCGTGTTTGCGCACGCCGTTGATTGCGACCACCGCTTCAATTGGGAGGGAACGGAAGTGGTCGCCATGGCTAGCACCAAACAGGCACGCGAATTCCTCGAAGCTTGGCACTCCGGCACAAACAGTATCAACCGCCACGTCGATCTGGATGCGCATTACGAAGGTCTGCGTGCACGATTCACTGACTTGCGCCCACGTTAAAATCAACATCTGCTTATCTGTGCCCAGCCAAGTGTAACCTCGCTGACTCTGCATCTCCCCGCCACTTGACTTTGCTATCATAACTCTAGCACCCTCCCCTACATGCGACAGCTATCGTAACAGGATTCACGGCCCCCAAACCCCATGGCGTCAGTCTTTCGATGTAACCTCTCTGCCCCTAAACCTCCAGCGTGACAATCCCAACTCTTACTTTATTATTTCGTCTGACGACGGGTTGGTGTAAGCAGCTTGAAAAATTCACGAGTAAACCTCATTTTCCGACGAGCCTTTTTTCTTCATTTATCATCTCGGAATGCATACTACCTCAACTATTCATATATATATATATATATATATATATATATATATATATATATATATATATATATATATATATATATATATGTTGAAGTGGAACCGACAAAGACAAGGGAGACCGGAATGGCCATTTCTGGCTTGTTAGCCGTCATCAGCCAGTCATACCCAATCCCAAGTGTGGCACACCTGGGATTCGAACCCGCGACCTTTGGTAATTGAGTCGAACGCTATACCATTGAGCCACGGGATCGTTGTTTTTGTCGGTTGCGATCGGGTATATGATGATAGAATGTTGCTCACCGATCTGCTTAAGGAACATGCACGTTCCGTTGTGCCCTGGAGCTCAGACTAGAGCCCTCGCAGGCGGTCGCATAGCGACGTGTAGCATATGATTTTAAAGTGGAACCGACAAAGACAAGGGAGACCGGAATGGCCATTTCTGGCTTATTAGCCGTCATCAGCCAGTCATACCCAATCCCAAGTGTGGCACACCTGGGATTCGAACCCGCGACCTTTGGTTTTTGAGTCAAACGCTCTACCATTGAGCTACGGGCTCGTTATTTTGTCGGTTGTGATCGGGAATATGATGATGATATGGGGCTCACCGATCTGCTTAGAACAGGCACGTTCCGTTGTGCCCTGGAGCTCTGGACTAGAGCTCGCAGGCGGTCGCATAGCGACGTGTAGCATATACTGCTGAAGTGGAACCGACAGAAAAGACAAGCGGAGACCGGAATGGCCATTTCTGGCTTGTTAGCCGTCATCAGCCAGTCATACCCAATCCCAAGTGTGGCACACCTGGGATTCGAATGGTAGAGCGTTCGACTCAATTACCAAAGGTCGCGGGTTCGAATCCCAGGTGTGCCACACTTGGGATTGGGTATGACTGGCTGATGACGGCTAACAAGCCAGAAATGGCCATTCCGGTCTCCCCATGATGTCGGTTCCACTTCAACATTATATGCTACATGTCGCTATGCGACCGCCTGCGAGGGCTCTAGTCTGAGCTCCAGGGCACAACGGAACAGACATGTTCCTTAAGCAGATCGGTGAGCAACATTCTATCATCATATACCCGATCGCAACCGACAAAAACAACGATCCCGTGGCTCAATGGTAGAGCGTTCGACTCACTACCAAAGGTCGCGGGGTTCGAATCCCAGGTGTGCCACACTTTGGGATTGGGTATGACTGGCTGATGACGGCTAACAAGCCAGAAATGGCCATTCCGGTCTCCCTTGTCTTTGTCGTTCCACTTCAACATTATATGCTACATGTCGCTATACGACCGCCTGCGAGGGCTCTAGTCTGAGCTCCAGGGCACAACGGAACAGACATGTTCCTTAAGCAGATCGGTGAGCAACATTCTATCATATATATATATATATATATATATATATATATATATATATATATATATATATATATATATATATATATATATATCTGATTCTAACAAGCGCGTGACACTCACTGATGTGGTTAGGATTTCATCCGATCCTATTCTATTCGCCCGCCAGCCAGCTACTGGCCATAAACGATCGTTGTCATAGGACACATGGCACATAATACACAGATATGTCGCTAAGGGTGCAACAGGCAAGACGCAGACAGCTGTTTCACGATTGTTACAGATTATCAGTAACAACTCGTTCTAGTGTATGCATGGCAACTTGAGAAAGTTGTCTCGTCTCGTTACAGCCAACTGGTAATTTTGCCAAAAACTCTCCATATTAAACCTGCCATAAAAACTCTCCAAGGATAACAGATTGCGTCTCGTTATGGTCGAAGCATGCTTGGCACATGCATTTCCAATGCTCATTATAGACTTCGGAAATTTCAAGCTTTTAAGTTGCAATACACGCAGTTCTGCCGAGATGAACATCCTTCACACTTATTTGAGTCTCAAAAGGAGACGATCACCTGTGTGCGAACATCGAACGACAGAAAAAGCGAGAAATGTTAGAAAAGAAATGGATGGCCATTTCCTAACGATCTTACACAAGCCAGAATTGCTCAAAAGATGTAATAAAGCTGTCCCCAAGAAGCCGTACAATACTTGAAGCAAATGTACTTTCTAAGGAACTTAAATACCTGGACTTTCTTGCAAACTTGGAGTCCATTATATCAGTGGAAACGCTACCAGATGATAAACGTTTCACAATTCGAACTAGCACTATACATGCGTTAAAGAACCTAAACCCATTTTCAGTACTATCACACGAAGAGAGAAGAGCACTAAAATCTCTCAAAACAGACAAAAGCATCGTCATCCTTCCTGCAAACAAAGGGGGTTCAAGAGCCAATTTAGACAAAGAGGACTACGATAAAAAGATGCCGTCATTGTTACATGATAGGTTAACCTATAAACCTCGTGACGCGGATCCCATCAAAGTGTCTTACAGGAAAGAAGCAAATATCAGGAGATATTGCTAAATCCATGAGACGAACCGAACCGACCATAGCTAAAATCTATGGACTACCCAATGTTTCCAAACCAGAAGTGCCACTGCGACCGATAGTATCGTTAATCGGTGCACCCAATTATAAGATTTCTAAGTGGCTTTTCCACAAATTACATCCACTGACAAAGAATTGTGAAACGCAGTAATCCCTCTATAGGGTTTCTGGACAAATTACGAGGACATAACATCGCTGCAGGTGAAATAATGGCATCTTTCAATGTTGTTTGTCTCTTCACCATAAGAGTGGGCAAGGCTATACACAGCCTATGGAATGATGTTCCTATATCTGCCTTTCTTGAACTCTTGGACATATGCCAAGAAACGAATTTTTCGTTCTTACAAGAGTTCCATCAACCGCGAAAGGGAGCCCCTATGGGGTCACCCATGTCTTGCTTCCTGGTTGAAGTAACGGTGTAAAAATTAGAAGCTACTGCCCTACCACTGGTTAGCACGCTTGTCATCGTTAAAAGGGACCGACTGGAAACACTGCACAGTATTAAATCAACGATACCGGGAACCACCTTTACGCACAAAAAAGAAAGTGACAACCAACTCCTTTTTCCTGACATCCTCATACAGCGAAAGACTGAGGAGACCCTTCAAACATCAGGTTACCGCAAAAACGCTTATGCGGATGTTATCCAACATTATGAGAGCAATCATCCTGTCACTCAAAAAAGAAGCGCTCTAAACACCCTCATCAATTGAGCAAAACCCACTGTTCTACCAGCGAACTTTACCACATTGAATTGACTTATCTTTTTAAACTGGTTTCTAGCGACAGTTACCCTAGAGATTTTGTGCATCGATGCATGAGACAACACGAATTTAAAAAAGGGAATAAGGAACTAGATTGTTCCAATTAAGCGCTCAAACCAAAAATACTGGCGAACACTTCCATACATTAAGAACGTGTCCGAAATAATTGAAGGACACCGCGGATCGTCACGAGTGGAGGCGCACAATCCGCGACATAATCGAGGCCGGCTAGATTATCGCAGCAGTAACAAATACATGTAAGTGAGGAAGCACTACATTTACGTGGAGCAACGACTACACTTCGAAACCAGCTTGTACACCCTAAGGATATGATTGGCTATTTAGATAAAAAAGAAGTCGTTTACAAGATCCCATTTAAGAGTTACAATGTGGCCAAACGGTAAAATCAGCCTCTAAACGCCTACACGAACACCAGTTGACTGAAACAAGACAAGATGACAGAAAATGCGGGTGGATTGATAGTTTGTTTCGGGTTTATTCTGCCTTCATTCAGCCAATCATAACCTTGACTACCAGCTGGGACTGGAAACACAGGCATGCGCTCGAGTACGTCGTAGTTAGTCCACACACTGCGTCTAGCAGATGGGTTATAAGCACTTCATAATTGCCTTGTCACCTGTCATTCTCTGTCGCTTCAGATAGAGTATTTATTCAGACAAGAATAGGCGCACACCGATCTATTGGCTTCCCGAAGCAAACAAGCTCCGTTTTGGTGGCAAAGGTTACGAACAGGCATGCAAATAACCAGGCCGAATTCGGTTAAGTTATAACCGCAGAGGGGCGTGGCGACAAAAAATGCGGGTTGACTGATACAGTTTGCTTCGGGCTTATTTGGTATTCATTCAGGAGGTTAAAATAGACATCACAACCGCCACATGGAATCCTGTAAACAACATCTTTTTCATTGAGGTGGCCCATCCCTTCGTTAGGAGATACAAGCTCAGTGCCTAAAGTAGTAACGGGTTGGTGTGGAACTTATACCTGATGCTTTTTTAACCATCTTGCGACAGACTAGAAAAAAAATTGACAGGCGAAGCCCGACAGAGAACAGTTAAGACTCACCCTGTAGGCGGACGACAATGGGAACCTTGATGTTGAGCTCGGAGGCGGCCGCAACGATACCCTGGGCAATGACGTCACAACGCATGATGCCACCAAAGATGTTGACAAGGATGGCGTGAACTTTCGGGTCGGAGGTGATAAGACGGAAGGCCTCTGTGACCTGGTTCGCGGTGGCACCTCCACCGACGTCCAGGAAGTTGGCGGGACTGCCACCGTGCAGTTTGATAATGTCCATCGTGGCCATTGCTAAACCGGCACCATTTACTGGAACGAAGGCGAAGTCGTTAGGAAAAACACAGACAAATACTGTCAGTTGAGCACTAGGGTAAAGCAACTAGAAGGCAAGAACATGTTGGATGGCAGCTAAACACAGTCACATTAAAGTAGACAGGACAGGTGCAGCACACAACAGCAGACCGTGACCTAAACAGACTCAACTTACTTGGAAAAGTACAGTGAACTTAAGTTCGACCGTCGTTTTCAACGATGTTCACCGTATGCGTCACAGCAGGGTGGTATGGGGACAATGACCGGCGCTCGAGTGTAGTGGAGCAGACTTGCATTACATCTACCTCACTCTCTGTTCCACTTCCGTACCTGGATCCAGTGTAAAGACAGAGTCAAGAAGACCGGAGATGGTAGAGGGCGCAGGCCCAGGCTCTGTGGTCCTACTCCAAACAAGAACACTATAACAAAGCGGGGAGCAACTCGGATCCCAGCTGATTGAGTGTCATAAAGGCCAGATTAAGGAGCCTCGCAGCCTGACTCTCAGTTCGCCAGTCAGCCACTGCACACAAAACACAACCTGGGCTGACCATGCGGTCCGAGTTATCCCTTCAGTTGGCAACCTTCCAAGCCACGGCTTTTATCGCACCGAGATAGTTTCAAGCGCGTCGGGTTGTCTATAGTGAGGAAAATGCACCGAGCCGTCGACCTCACTCTCTCCGTCACCTTCACAATCAGACCACCGTCCGAGCCGGTCAGTTGTTTCATGCGGTAGTAGGTGCATTGGCTGACAGGGCCGGCGTACCGGTCTTTTCGCGCCGGTTTGCCTTTGGAGCCTATGGCTGAGTCTTATGTACTCCGGTAGGTTCAAGGCCGTCTAGTTTCCTCATTGGAACCGATTTTCTAATAGAAGTGACGAGGTGATTTCCAGAAAGTAGTTGCGAAGGAGACACGAGCACTGGAACAAGATCGTGTCTCCGGCTTCATGGGACCGATCTCAAAAACCTAGAGGCACTGGTGTTTGTAATTCACAAAACCAGCACTCTTTAAAACTGTATGGACGATACCTTCATCGTCCTGAGTGCGCAGGGGTCTCGGGGATTCCAAATACTGTTAGTTGAAAAGTGGAAATCAAGGACAGCATTCAGCTACCTTCTCAAGACGTCCTGATTTACAAAAAGGTCAACGGAGACCTCGAGACGACGCTGCACGGGGAGGACCACCAAAAAGCGGCAGCTTCGAAGTTGTCACAGTAACCACCCGCCATCCCACAAACGCTGCAATGCCCAAATCCCCCAATAGGAAGGAAGACACGCAAAGCAGCGAGGCAGGCGCCTAAACTCCATTATCTCCGCAGTTTTAGAAAACGCGGTAGGCAGCCCATACCAAACATAAGGCCAACAGCGGCAAACAAAAATTCTGGCTGGCACTAACACACACTGAAAACGCAACCGAGGCAATTACCTGTCTCCTACAACTACTGGGAATAGGCGTCACCCACAGACCCGAGGCAGCAGAGCGACGTCTGGTGATCGAACCTGAGGCTTTTAGGTTACCAGTTAAAACGCTATCATAAAGACCAGATGATATTTTTACCTTAGGGTTAGGACGGACTGTCACAAATTAAGACTAAATCAGACCATCGCGCTAGAATAGGCGTCCTACCAGCAACTTGTTGTAATGTTGATGGCAGTAGAAAGCAGAAGAAAGCAGACTCAATGCCTGGCGTTTTGTCGGAAGATGTCGATTGGCAGGCTAGCCGGTATAGCCGGCAGGAGTTCAACAGCAACATTTTGAGGCGAGCCTTGGCGTCAGAGATTGCAACTCTTTGAAGAGCCCCAACGACTACAAATGAGCAAGTCGGTGTCGTTTAAGAGACCTCGTGAGTCATGAAAGGTTAGCCCTCACGTAGGTACAAGAACCAGCTGACAGTATTGAGAGGTCAACTGGTGTTCAACCAAACCTTTGCTTGGACCGCTGAGGTAGGCAACTCGTGAATTAGACTTCACAGGTCGAGAGCTACTTAACGCCCAGACACGTGACAGCAACAGCATAAAATACCTGGCATGTGTTGCACCTTTACTGTCAAATGACGCGAAGTCGATCCTAGCACACGGTAGACACGCGATGCGACATTACGCAAGTCGTTATTTG
This sequence comes from Schistocephalus solidus, assembly GCA_017591395.1. Taxonomy (NCBI): domain Eukaryota; kingdom Metazoa; phylum Platyhelminthes; class Cestoda; order Diphyllobothriidea; family Diphyllobothriidae; genus Schistocephalus; species Schistocephalus solidus. The sequence goes on along the minus strand of WEDG01003572.1, from coordinate 16,992 downwards.
CTGCTATTTTCTTTCCAATGTCACTGGACGGGTCTGGAAGACCAAAAAATAAATCCCATGGTCTGAGTAGCCCATTCACGGTACACCGGTTGAACCATGTATACCCTGGTTTGCCTGGCAGGGGCACGAACTTCAACGTGTGGGGGCAAAGAGTCCCAACTACGCGGATAAATAGGGTGTTACAAGGGCAAAACACTTTGCGAACCATCAAAAAATCGGAAAACACTACCTGCTAGTGTCTTCGCTGGCAATGCAGCAATCTGGGAGCGAAATTAAAATACATTCCAAAGAGTAATGTCGATGAAACAGCGGTAATTAGAGAATGCGGCTTCCGTTTCTCGACGCCAAACTGCGAGACTAGCTACTTCCCTATAAACATCGATGCAGACGGAGGGTAACAGACAGTATTCCCTGAAGACCCCGGGCTGCTCTCAAACCCACTTAAAAATTTCTGGGCGTCATCAACGACCGTCAGTTGAAATTTGGCAGGCACGCGGATACTGCGATCAAGAAATTAAGAGGCGGCAAAATGGTAAATACCGGCGGAAGCTACAATCACAAAGACTACACCGCTAAGGTGAGATGGAGTAGAGTATACCACGGCAACTTGGATAAGGAAACTTCGGACCTATAAATGGCAGGATGGACGTCCACCAAGTCAAACCCACCTTCGATTGTCTCTGCCACTGCTAGTCGCAATACAAGTACCCATGAAAACTACTTCAAACCACCACTTATCGCCTGGTCGTTATCCACAGCACTTACTGGTGCCTGTTGAACTTACTCGGCGTCTACCTTGACTCGTCACCGCAATGGTCAGTTCGACCGTCGTAATTCGAAGATGTCCACCGTATGCTGCGACCGTGACTTGCGCGTGAATTATATTGAAGTGAAAATAGATTTGAGCAGCATCTACCAAACTCTCTCTTCCCGCCTGTGCCCGGTGTAAAGACAGAGTCAAGGAGACCGGAGGCAGGAGCGGGCGCAGATAAAGCATCTACCACGGAGTGGGAGACCGGGGTGCTACACCTACGCGTGCCCATGTTGGGCACGCGCACCCTCATGTTCAGCATGTTCTGGGACATCATTCCAAATAATAATAAAGCCACCAGTACCCTGAATTGACCCCCGTGTTGATCCAGCGGATCTACCACGCGGCCCGTGTAAGGAGCATACCCGCAATGGTAGCCTCTTGTCCGACAATGCTCACCGATCACGAGGGATTACACGGTGGATAAATATAATACACAGTTATCTGTCCTCTACGTGGGGCAATCGTCACATGGTGGTAGACGTGAAGGCAGTAGGAATCGCAGGCGTAGATGAAAACTTACCCAGACAGCCAATGCTGCCGTCAAGGCCAATGTAGTTCAGCTGGGCGCTCGCCGCCTGCACATCACGCTCATCCATCTGAGACCAGTCGCGCAGCTTGAAGATCTCCGGTTGTCTGGACTCAGAATTGTCATCAAATGTCATCTTGCAGTCCATGCAGAGCACTAAAAGAGACCAGCAAAGGCAAAGATGATTTCGAGAAGGGGCCAAAAAAATAACATACAGCTTAAGAAAGGATGCGTGGTTGACTAAAAATGAGGGATTTGGGGTGCGTCCCCATGGAAAGAAACCACCCGGGGCCGCAGTCTCATGGTATTAAAAGGTTCCGAGGCGGTTAACAAGAGAAACGAAGGTCCTGCAATGTACACCTGGAATATTCGGCCTACAGCGACGAAGGTCCTCGAGAACTGCTCTCTTCAGGCAAATCTAACTAGAGTGCGTTAACCACAGCTCCCGGTCGGTCAAAAACTCAGTTGAGCCGTGGCTTTCCGAACCACGGTTGCGTGGTTGGCCCGGGGAGGGATGAATTTCTGTAGCTCCTGGAGTCTAATGTTGTCGCTCCTGCCCCATCTCACCACATAGAAATGCAAGATTACAGTATCCTGCCGGACGGTGACAGACAAAACCTTACTGGGTTATGCGCAACAGCCGTCACACCATGATACCACGCCATGGCCTGTCACTGAAAAAGACATCGGAATTGAAGGCTCAATTGCTGAAACAACAAAGTACTCGTTCGATTCACTCCCCAAAACATTAACGGAGACATAAAACTGATAGGTGTGGCGGGCGCACACGAGGGAGGGTACAGTATTTAGAAAAGTAGTGGGCTATGCAAAGCAAACTTACTAAAAATAGCAGAAGTCACATTACCAGCGTTGGCGATTGTCGTGATAATTACCCTCCAGATTGGATCTAGAGTGCTATCATCGGAAGCGGTGTTCGTCTAAGCAATCCCTCGTTTGACTATTACCCTTTTAAAAGTGCATAATTCCTAATACCGTCGGTGCGTGTTCGGTTATTCGTGTACAGAGTAACCCTCCCACTTCTCCAGTGCCCCTACTTTGCCAGCGACTGAGCCTGAGCTGGTAAAAGCTCCAAGCGTTTTCTGTAACAAAGGGTTCTGATAGTTGCCTTCGGTTACTGTGTGCAATTCCAATTCTGATTGGCCGCTTACGGCCTTCAGTCGCTGCCCTCGATTATGGAGCCGAGTGTGAAACCGGAATGCTGAGCAAAGAAAATCCTTTTACCAGCTATTGAGTATTTCCTAGATCACAGAGCTAGTACAACATGTGTGGTGTAGCCTAATTTACCATGTTGCTCGGATAGCAAACGGGACTTATAGTAAACGACACGCGGAGAGTATGTGTTCTTTATCAGCACATTTTAGGGGATGAGGTAGGCAATTGTGACAATCCTCGCAGGGAGGAAACCCCCTAAGAAAGATACCCATGAATAACCAATGAACATCGGAAGACACGGTTCTGATGACGCAGGTTGGCTAACTCAAGCTGTTGAATTTCGGAAGACTTCTGCGAAAACGCACAGTGCATCAGTTCTTGCGAATCAAGTTTTGGTTAGGCGCAGCATCGCAACACGCAAATAATTGAGTCAGAGGGGGGGGGGATCATCATAAGGATGAGGACCCAAAAATAGTCCCAATCTGTCTAACAAACGAGTTTGCGATGGAGGCGTCCACAAGGGAGAATGGAGTAAATGACGAAACTGAGGAAAGTCATTGATATACAGTTTCGAAAATACAACATTACCTGCATGAGTTAACAAAACCGGCGGCTAGTGAGAAACACAATTCCTAGTATAATCAACAAGATAGCACGCTGAATTTGACCAAGCATCTTGCCAGTCATCTGTGCAAATGGCACCTGAAAGAACAGCACAACTGCTAGCCGCTGGGCGGCTACTGGCGGAGTTCGAGAGGGAGTCTCAAGGCAGAACGGGACGAGTGAGTTCCGTTATCGATCGGTGAGCGTTCAGCAACGAATGCAGAGCAGCACCACTTAGGTGTTCTGTAATTGAGATAGGTTACACGAAAAAGAGGTATCCAAATCATCTCATGGACGCACTTTTATAGGAGATTATGCCCTTTCCTCATTTAATACACAAGAGAAGTTTCGGTTTTGAAAGTAACTATTTCCTGCGCATTTAGACCAAAAGGTGTGTTTCTGGTCTTCTCCGGAATAAAGTTGCAAAACCATGCAAGTTACTAATATAAGACTCCTGATGGCCTTATAATACAACATTAGGCAAAATTAATGCTACCTACTCTATGCGAAGCATGAGAAGGCCTGAGTATAAGCAGGCTGTAAGCATAACAGGCTGAACGTTTCACAGTCTCCAAAAGCGAAAGCTGGAGACGCGATTTTCACCACCGTGAACATAATGAATTGGAGTGCATTAGTTCTATAAAAATGATCGAACCTATGCGGTATACCAACCACCTAAGTAGCAATACTTGCCTGCGAGAAGCTTGCATAGGTGGTTGAGCAAATACTTCATCAACAGCCAGCGTGCAACCCTACCGAAAACTTTCGTGGCCCGTCACCTAAGTTGGTCAGTATTCTACAAGTTTCGAAACGTGCGCTAGGTTTGCAACTGGCAGCAAAAATTGTTTACAATGTAATCATGTGATAGCAGATTTAATATATTTGGCCTGATTTTCAGGCGGCATTCCGCTCGATACCGTGTAAAGACCTTGCACACGACAGTTCAACCGTCGATTCCGACCTGGTCTACTGTATGCCCCACAACATGGCGGGAGAAGAGACGGTGACTTACGCAGCATCTACCGCGCTCTCTCTTTCTTTCTTTTCCTTAATCCACCCAAGTCTTGTGTGGTGAGAGTCCAGAAGGCGGGAGGCGGTATCCGACGCAGGTGGCTGGTGCGGCGTAAGTCTGCGCCTAGGTAGGCCACCCCTCTCCCTCCCATGCGAAGCATTGTTACGGGCCCGCATCTGGCCCCCGTGCTGGTCCAACGCATCTACTACGTGGCCCGCTGCAGCGACCTTGAACGTGGTGCCGTAGGCAAATATTGATAAAAACGAGGAAAAGTGGGAAGGCCACTCTGGATTTCGTTGGTGTGAGAAGGCAGCCTGGTAGGAACATCTGGTCACGGAGCCATCCGTCTGGAGTCTCAGGCTAGCGATAAAAGGTCCCGTGGCAGTGGTGTCAATTAATCAGGACCGGCAGCGGGAAGATCAGAACGCTTTCAAACAACCAAGAGCTCAGGTATCCTTCATGCCCTGGCAACAGTAACAAAAACCCATGTATTTGTTTATCACGTAACTGCTGGCGAAGTTAGGTCTCCCTTCTGTCAAAAGGTGGCATTTTGTTGGCTAAGTTGGAAACATGTGACGTCTTTTTCCCACCCGATGGCTGTTCTAATTTGTTGGAGGAGTTTACCGCCCTACTCCGCATCCCTTTTGGAGCCCGTTATTATCAGTTCAGATCACCAGAAATTCAGTTCGTCGCGGAATCCAAGGATAAGAAACAACCAGTGAGAAACAACGCACCTATTGAAATAACGATCAGTGTTGTAGAAGGGGGGTGGGCCAGCCGACGCCTACAGGATTGTTTTTTGAAAAACAATAAAATGGATCAAATCTTACGGGGGCGTGGAAGACGTGGTAACACAGCAAGTCGGATTTATACTCTTGGATTTAATTAGTAGAAAAAAAATGAGAAGGCAACAGGGAGTTGCGAGACGAAAATATAGTGGGGGTCGGTACGCCAGGGTGGATGAATTTAGGCTAGATTACACAGATCTGAAAATCCCGCCCCTGCAAATAAAGAAGCAAAGGATTCAGTGAGAAAGTAATCTGACATTCAGCAAATGTGACAGTTCGGCCGATGCGACCACGTGCCCACGGCGTAGGCACAGCACTATTGCCTTGCGAGTGAAGAAGTTTATAGTGATTCAGACTTTCGAAGCATCTAGAACACTCGATCCTCCCTTACCCACCGTGCTCCGATGGCGAGGCCATGTCAAGGAGACCGGTGGTAGGTTCGGGCGCGGTGATCGATAAAGCTAAATAGTCTATCTACGCGTGTCGTACACGACCTGGTCCAGTACAATGTACCAGATTTTCACATAGAGAGCTCAGATCGCACGTTCGTTAGAGTACCACAGAGGCCAAATTAAGGAGCCATTAAGCCGGAATCTCAATCTTCGAGCCAGTCATAAGGATCGAGTTATCTAGTTAGACGACAGTCTTCCAGGCGACGAATTTTGGCGTAGCATGATAAGCCCAAGCGCATCCAACTGACTAAAGAGAAGAATACGCTGATGCGCCGTGGGGATGGATTTCACAAGGTCAACCTTATTTTTTCTTCCCTCTTCCACACACCAGTCCATTATCCGAGTCAGTCAGTCATCTGTAAAACCGTTTTAATAACGCATATTATTACCTCTTGTCTTCAATATGTCTCCATGTGGACATGTCATACTTATTATCACAATGTTGAAGAAACACACGGAAGGTGGGGATGATTCCAGTCGAAGTAGACGCATCCCTTAGGTTTCGAAGCTCAAGCAGATAGTCCACTCTGATCATCTAATAAAATTTCCGACAGTTCGATTCACCTCTATTCTCGGAATGTACAATTCGGCTCAAATTTGACTACGAAGAAAGTCACGTAAAGAGCTCATATCATTCAGAAGTACGGAACACAATGCTGTGAGAGAACGATGGGCTCTGGTGTTATTGTCCTGTAAGCCTCACTTACCGACTCAACATAGTAGCGAGAAATGAAGTTAAAACACTCGGAACGGGGTGGGGAATTAACAAAAAAAGAATATACTGATGGGATTACCTTTGCCATTGTTGTCCTCAGCCATGGGATTTATCTCAATGAGTGTAGCATCTTTAGTGACAAAGAGCTCGTAAAGCTTCCGGAAGTATTCGGCAGCATTGCGCTTATTCTGATCACTTGAGAAACCTAAACGCTCAGCCAACTCCAGAGCCTTCTCCTCGGTGAGTCCCTCCATAATGTCAACTGGGAGCTAGACGGGATGAGACAGGGAAAAAAAGTATCAGAAGATAAAGAAGGCAACAGTAAGGGAGTCAACCTCTTCCCTCCTTCAGAGTAAAGCATTATCAAGAAAGTGCAGTCATTTTCACGGGAAGCAGCCTGTCGCTCAGCTTGCTTGCAGACAAAAATGACTTGACGCAACTCACCCGAACAATAGCCTCCGGGCATTCGGCAGCCACCTGTTCAATGTCGACGCCACCCTGGGAGCTAGCAATAATCATGGGACCGGCAGACACCCGGTCAAGGGCAATGGCGAAGTAGAACTCGCGCCGGAGGTACTTCCGCTCAACAATGCTAACAGCACTGCACATCTGACCAGCCTCACCAGTTTGTTTAGTGTAGATGTGGTGGCCAAGCATTCTCTGAGCGACGTTAGTGGCTTCATCCTTGCTGTAAAGGTAAGATGACGATACCTCAAGAGCCCCTCAGGAAGGCAATATACTGGTAAGCTGATGCCAAGGACTTAATTAACAAAGGATAAGACAAAAAAGCGTACTCCTTACGTACTAGCCTCAAAAAATTATATCTGACCAATTATACAAAACGAAGGGCAAGTACATTGACAAACTACAGCGCAAAATAGACTAGTCTGCCAACGCATACGTTATGCAACTGGCCACACTGTTCAGAGTTAGAGTGAAAGAAGTCATACAGAATCGTAATAAAACTAGAAAACTCATGCGAGTATTGTCAGTCGAGGTTATAGATCGTACATTTGTTAACTGGAGGACCATTTTGCCTGAGCACCTAGACCATACTCCTGTTCAAAAGCCACCGGAGACTCTTTGGAAATTCTTTTGACATAACCCAGTCGTCAAAGCTAATGAGTAAATAACGGCCTATATGGTTGTTTGGTTATTAAGTGACATACTACTGAAGTTAATGTGAGAGTTCATTCATTAACTTCAATAGTCAGACGTTTAACGTTTGAAAGTTTTCAAAGTTTCTGACTCATATTGGCCATCCTTCACTGTCAAACGGGCGTTACGGCCTTCGGTATAAGTGTATACGAGACAGTATTGCCCGAATGGCGCAACGGATCTTGCTAGACAGTGGCTGCAGGCAAAGTCAGCTATCAAGCCATATTAGACGTGGGATAAGCCATAAAGCTAAATTACGAATTATACAAAAACCAAAAAGAAATATAGGGTTCCCGCTATTCAGAGGGCATCGCCACGCCCTTATGGAAACAGATTCTTCCATATGCGATGGGTGCATAGACTAACTGGGTTAGCAACGCGTTTAAGGCCAGAAAACGCGAGTAGACTCGTAGATAAGGGCGCACTGTAGTGCTCTCGTGCAAACAAAATTCCACCATAACGAAAAATATAGTTATCAACGGCAAACACGTTATACGCGAACCAACTTAGAGAACGAATGATAGGTTAGCGTGTAATACGCGACCGTACTACATGCCAACGTAACCATAACTCTCCATTGTGCATTCCTTGGCGGGTCAATAAGTTCACAATGTTTCATTAGCTGTAGGAGGACCGAGAGATCGGGTCAAATTGAAACTTTCCAAGCGGCGACTAGTAGGATGCCGCAGTGGTTTCAAAACGCATTCGTTTTACTTTGAAAAAGATCACTTGGAGCGGGCCTCATTCTTACTCCGGTTAAGGGCCCGAATAAAAGTGGGTCAGGTCAGCTAGGAATGACATCGCGCATAGTGGTCGGTGTGAACCAAAACCACCGGATCTGGCAATCCACACACTTTTCGGAGCACCGAAATATTTTGTGACCCTACTAACCCTAACAAAAACAATAGAGAGGGTTAGGATTAGGTTGGTGCTTTCATTCACTTCATTTAACCCCAGCCATAAAAATCCTATTACCACCGGTCCCATATTACTCGCTGACCTATCCTTTTTTTCTCTGAGTTGGGTCACATATAACGTTCTTACCTTATCAACAAACAGAAGTTACTTGAACGCTCATATTCACAGGAAGTTCGGCATTGAGGATCCTATGCTTATGAAAACTAGCAAATTATTCTTTCATAAGCGACATACAGATGTGCCAATTTTCCACCTTAACTCACGTGCATGTATCGTCTGGTAACCGGCAGAAAGTGAGGCAAACTATTACCACAAATAAACCTATCGGATACGTGCCGTATACCCCTAATCTACACACCAGAACCGGAGAAACCATGCCTGGATAGAATTTTAGGGGTTTATTATGTCATTGAATCAAGAACAAATGGTTTAACCGAAGTAACGTAAAAATGATCGTATTTAACGACGTGATTTACGATAAAAATTGCCAAGGGTAATGTGAGTAAGACATGTGATAATTTCGTACGAAAAAAGAAAAGAAAAATGTGTTGGTTAAACTGAAGAAAAAAAAACCTAACAAGACGGGAATACGCTAATTTAAAAACTGAAGAGAATATAGAAAGTGGCTAAAAAATAACGCAGAACAACTGGCTAAAGTGAGATCTAAGAGGTCAAAAAGTAACTTCAAAAAGACTGCAGGTAATTTGTAACATTATTATTACACTCTCAGTAACATCGAATTGATTCAGTTCTAGAAACACATACTTGAAAGTTATTTTAACGCCACCCTTGAGACCGCTGTCCCATATCCCTTTTCCGCGACCACCGGCAAGTACCTGCGCCTTGACAACAAGGTCACTGGTGCTCGACAAGCGGGCTGAAATAGAAAGCTTGGTAACATCAAACAATGTGCAATCTTGCAAAAACATAGACTGCTTGGGGTAACAAGGTGCATGATTAGAATCAAATAACATAATCAACATCTAGTGACAGGAGAATGCAATTGTGAGCCAAATCAGAAACCAGAAAGCAGGGACAAGTCTTACAGAAAGCAAGAGACGAAGAGCCACAATGGACACATTATCGGCGCGTACTTGTGTTTACCCCCAGGTTTGAATGCACGCTAAAACAGCTTTTGGCGAAAATGGAAGTGAGAAACGAAATCCCAAGGGCTAAGCAATGAAATCACACAGAGGCCGCCACGTATTTTACAAATGGGTTGAATGTAGAAATGAACGACGTGGGTACGTTGAACATACACCACGGAAGAAGCCTAGGAAGACTGCCTTAACATTAGCACTGCAACAACAGCAGACAACTCCGTTATCCAGATGCCCTGGACGCAGGCTGTTCAATCAAACTAACAGATCACAGGTCTCGCATAAGCCAGAAAAGCTGGACTAGACGGGTTAGTGCAATGGTATCAGGGTACATATAGGCGGATGTAAAGGCCTGCGAAAACAAACCATATTTGTAAGTTTTTTTGCGACCATTAACCTCTCTAGATGACTGCGCACAGCCTGCGCGAGAAAGTGCTGGGTGTATTGTGCAGGGCTTTCTCTCAACTCAGCTAATGCCAAAACTATTCACAGACTAACTGGGGTTTAGCATGGGCGAGCGTGATTTTGCCAACGGGGTTGGTTTGAAAACACTCCAACGAAAAGGCGGCAGAGAAAAACAGTGCTTATATACACACGAATATAGGTAAGTATTTGTACGATATATTTCGACCAACATCTGCTACTTAAAATAATTTGACGCAAAATGCAAACCTATCTCATCACACGCTTTGGAAACCTCTTCCATATTTGTAGCCATTCGAAATGCGGGGACAGGAATATTGGCATGCTCCAAAAGTTTCATCGCAGAGTGCTCATGAATTCGCAGAAAACGCTTTGGTTGAACCTGCGGCGATTTAGACGGTGAATTGACTTACAGAAAAACTTCGCGGAACAAGAGCAATGCGTCTGATAATGCTCTGCATATTGCGTGCTTGTGACAAAGCGAAAGGATGCAGATACAAGGACAAATATACTCGTGTAGATTAGCCGGAGGCGAAAACCCGGATTAATTCGCGCGGAAACCGATTGAGGCGCTGGTCACCTTACCGTTTTTAAATCGTTTTGATTTCCTTATTGTTCAAAATTAGTCCGGGTCCTTATATTCACTCAGCTAACTATTGAAGAATAGATTCTAAATGTAAAAGTGTCCTCCGAATAGGATTAGCACTGTGTTTCAACAGAAATATATCAATATTAAGGTTGGGAGATCATACAAGGAAGCAACAATAAGAAATAAAAATGCAACCGCCATACGTAAACAGATCGAAAGTGTTAATAAACGAAGAGTTAGAAGCTATTTAAAGCTACTTAGCTGAGCGAAAAACAGCATAAAAATATTGATTAGTTTTCGCCAGAAAAGGATAAGAAATACCAAAAATTCATACAGAGCAGAACTTCAGATATTATATTGGTATAATTGTATATTTTGAAGGGTTACAGGCATTGCCCTTGATGACCCTATAAATGTAAACTAGCATTGCGTGTATACAGTCAATAATAAAAATGGTGTACATTTTAAAATGTTTGAGTCAAAGCCTAATATAAATTCAAATGCGTGTTCACAGCTATAAGTGAAACATTGTGGATAAAAGTAGAAACCGAAAGACTTTAAAAGGCTGGTTTTAAGATATCATGTTGTGAGAGTCGTCTTTTGTCAAATATTTTGCCATAAAGCCTTCTTTGAAATTCAGAAATGCTATCAATGGGTAATTGTCTCTCTCGGTAACGATTTCTAAAGCTCGTACCACTAGTTGGCTAAATAAAACTTTCTGAATTATAAGAATACATTTCAATTCAGTTTATTGAGGGGAATAGGCATGGGCTTTTCTGTGTCCTATTTGTGACGTGTAATTAAGTTCGTTTTACGTAGAAACCATTTGGGCTGCAAAAAATCAGAGGCAATCATAAAATATGACAAGTGGTGCGTGAGTCTAGAGGGTTAAGTTAAATCGCTCATCGCTTCAGCTCATTTTGGAAGATAAATCTGTCAAGATTTCTTTTAAAGCTTTCCAGAAATTGTGACATTACAACATCTTTAGGGGGGGGGGGAGATTCCATTGTTTGACGACTCTGACAGAGAAGGAGAACTTTCGCACACACAGTCTCGTCTGCTGGACGCGCTGTTTCCATGGAAGTAGTCAGAGATAGGTCTAGGAAACAAATTTGAAGGAGTCCAAGAATTCTGGGTAGCAATTTAATCCCTTCACATTGTGGTATGTCTCCAGGAGATCCCCACACATTTGTCGATAACTCAAAGAGAACAGATTTAGATTCGTTAGGCGGGTTGCATATGGCAAGGAGCTTTGACTCCTAACCATTTCGGTGGCTCACATTTTTACTCTTTCGAGACAGTTCTGATCTTGAACTTTCCATATTCTCCAGGCTTGTGCAGTTTATTCCAAATGTGACCTTACGAACGTTCCAAAAATGTTAGTTGACAGATCTTGATCAAAATCAAAAAAGGCTCCTCTGATTGCGTGCAACACAACCATTCGTCACTCTCGAGCAGTGAGAGGACGGTCTTAAGGTGGTTGTCGTCAGTAATACAAGGTATTTTGGTTTATATGTACTGGAAAACAGGAGTTATAGCTCTGACGTTGAAGTACATAATCTTTTTAAAAACTTTTCATACCTTTTTTAAATTGAACTTAAAAAGGGAACTTAAAAGTATATGGAGCGATTCCAATATATGTGAAAAAAACATACAATTATATAGTACAACTAGTTGATGTTGATTTTAACCCCAGTTAAATACAAAAAGTCATTTTGCTGGAAAAATGTGTACATCATGGAAAACTGATTTATAAAGTTTACAACCTGTTGCTTTATTCGGCCTAAAAAGGTACCGATTTTGCGTCAGCTCTTGAAATCCGTGTATGAATGTACCCAGAAATTTGGCAATAAGACTCTCTGCCATGAAAAGTCCACTTCCTTTTAATTTAAGGGACAAGTAGACATCTCTGCTAAACTAATGATATAATGCACATTTTAATGCGATTCAGGGCTTGCGGATTACCTAATGTTATGAGCCGACCAGTTGCCTGCTCCTGGTTTTCTTCATGGTTTACCACATCACAATCTGCTAGAGTCCGAGAGTGCAAGCAATTTTATTGGTGCATCAGAAGAAAAACCGTGTATAATAAGGGGGTTGTTCAGTAGCTTATGTCCGCATTACGCTGGTCTTTTCTCAATATTTCTATACCATGAATATACCCACAAGCGATTACGTATGCATGGGAACTGTCCACCAGCAACATGATCATGACTGGTACATTGCTGTCAACTGATTACCTACCAACCTGACACGTTGGCAGTGCATGTGTATATGAACACATTACACAGTGTGCGCGGAACATAGGTTTTCAGTTCAGTTCAGTTCAGTTTTATTAAGGGAATCCTAGGCAAAGCCTTTGAGCTCTCTATTGATGTCAATGACACTGCAAATTAAAAAAGGCTGACATATAATGGACGTTGGACAAAGGGTTATCTCCCCGCCACACTACAGAGGTGAAGCAACAGGTGTTATGGAGTTTTTCAGTCAGGTTCACCACTTGGGAGATGGGCAGTCTGGAACTCAATGGGAACAGACCCAAAAAAGTACGATTTTGGCAGAAATGTCAGCTCTGAATTTAGATTTCCGAACTTTTGATGGGCTTGGCCTTGGATGATATTTTTATCTACATTCATTGAAGTTTTATTATGGGATAGTCGAACAACTTTGAAGTCCCTATTGGTTATAGACTGTATAAGAAAAGGCGTGGATATTGAAGAAAATTCAAATAGTCTGCATACGTAATTGCATGCGGAAAATATGCCACGTTGGTTAGTCAAATTAAGTAAACATAAGCTACTACGCATTTTTGTAAGAACTTTAAGTACAAATAATTGCATCTAATTGCAGTTGTAGCTTAGATGGCAGCTGGTGTGTTAGAAGCTTAAAGCGAGAAATTTGGATAGTAATAAATTCCATAAAATGCCCTACTGAAATAAAGACAGTAATATTATAACAATAATGGTTCGCAGTTAAATAAGGTAATACTAGCTAAATCGGGTGGCATGATAGTAGACACAGCTATAACGATCCATTTTGTTCTTAAAAACCTCAATGGAAGTGGACAGCACGACATCCAGAAGCAGATCGTTCCAAACTTCGACCCTCTGTTGGAGAATAAATTTCGTGTGTCCTGCCTGGCCCCATTCACGCGCATTTTGAATAGACAACTTCTCAAGTTCGTGGTTGTTGCTAACTTAAAAAAATTTCCAGGTACGAGGCAGCAGTCATGAATACGCATGATATAGAATGGTTGCATTAGGTCACCTTGTGCATCAAAAGGAAGCAATCAAGATAAGACAACCGTGTTTGATGGGGTGAGGAACCCTGTACCGTACGGGACACGTGGTAGCGAAGGACAACGTTCGAATCGTCTACACCTCATGTTCAAATAAGACAAGGATAGGGTGCTGAATTTATAAGATCTACCACAAATTGATGCTAGTGACCACAGTGCACTGCCATTTGAGTACTGTATATTCTGACAGCCTGAGTCACTTAAGCAACTGGAAACAAACATCGGGATAGGAGATTTCGCCAGCTTGCCCACACAAATTTCAGCAATACCGTGGACAACCACATTTCAGATGTGGATGGATGCTGGAGAATGGTCAGCTCGATGGTTGAAATAATTATTTATCATAATTGTCCCATAAAACGAAAGAAAATTAACAATCGTCCGTTGGGGGTAAACCGCGAACTTCAGATCTCCTTTGAAAGAAGAAATAAGATGTAGAAGTTGTTTCGTCTTACGCGGAGTGTCGAATACTTGCAGGAATACAAATGACAAAGGGGTGTCTGTAAGCGTGAGGCAAAATGACTCTAAAGAAACTATGAGCTAATCATACTACAAATCTCTTTGGAGCATCCCAAGATCCTATACGACTACATACACAATAACCAAAGAAATCGTGACCCGATTCCAGCGCTGCGGTTCCAAAATGTAGTACTGAAAACGGATAACCAAACGAAAGCCTCAGTCCTCTCTAGCTTCCTTCAGTCAGTATTCACTCATGAAATAAATTCTCCTCCGCTTCCTTCTCAGATCCCCTAAAACATTTGGAAAAGTTTGCAATAGAAAAAATATTTACTTCTTGCCCATATTGCTAAGGAAAGAATTGCTCCGCCTGAAGCCTGCCAAGTCACTGGTTCCAGAAAGAATTCATCTGCATGCCATTCGAGAATTTGTCGATGTACTGTGTGATCCGGTTTCGATGATATTCCAAAAGTCCATGGAAGAGGGTGAACGAACACAGAAGTGGAAAACTGCCCTTTTCTCCCCGATACACAAAGGAGGGTCCAGGCTGGAGTCGGAAAACTAGCGTTTCATTAGTTTAACTTGCAGTTTGCGCAAGGTCATAGAAAAACGTATTAAGGGACTTTTTATGAAGTATCTGCAGCAGAAAAACATATTATAGGCTGTCCAGCATGGTTTTAGTTCTGGTCACTCGTGTCTTACGAGTGGTATTTACTCACAAGAATAATGGACAAAAGCCATAGACTAAGGCCATCTTGGTGATGCCATTTTCTTCGACTTCAAGAAGGCATTTGATAGTGTATCAGGGAAACGTTTTTAAATGGATCAAAATGGCAACAGAATGCTCTTCTGCAGCTTATCGACAACCACTGTCCACTAATGAGTGTCCATCAGAACAAGCGTCCTGAGTGGTAAGATAGCAACCTAAAAAGGGAAGTAAACAGGAGGCATACATTTTGGAAAAAATACTGTGCGTCTAAGCAAGTCGCACATTTTAACATGCATAAAACACAGAGAAAATAACTAACAGGCCTATTTATTAAAATGCGACGGGAATGCGAGAAAACTTTGCCGCAAAAGTCAACGCAGGGTCCAAAGTTAGTCTACAGCTAGCTCGACAGATAAGCAAGGAATAGGCATTAAATTCCTCTGAGTAAGCCTTTCATCGGCATCAAAAATGCTGCGAGCAGGGGCAAAGCCGATTTCTTTTCACAGATCTTCCGTTCCGTCCACACCAATGACGCGAGGTTGCTGCGGCCCTCCATGGAGGATCTGCCGAATTCAAGAATTAGCCAAATTCTGTTTTAGATGTTCTTATCCCAAGGAAATTAAAGAAACTAAACAAGTCAAAATCTATAGGATAAGATGATCTTTCCCCCGAGCTTCTCAAAGAACTCGCCAGGGAACTTTTCCCACCTTCGTCAGTGTCCCTGCAGGGCTCATTTGACCCTGGAACACTTCCAATGGATTGGAAGCTGGCGAATATAACTCCCCTACACATCAACGGAATCCGGGTGTCGGGCCAAATTACAGGCCCACAAACATAACACAAATCCTAGGCAAGGTTATGGAGAGGATGATTTAGAGAAAATTGCTGCAAACCCAAGGTATTCGTAATTTGTTATCAAACTGTCAACATGGGTTCCGAAAAAGAAGATCCTGTACGACTCACTTCCTGAAATCTCTCCAGAGCCGGACCTGAGCGCTTGAAGATAGACTTGCAGTTCCCATTGCCTTTATTGACTTTCAAAGGAATTCGAAACTGTGCAACATCAAAGGCTAGAAAACATAGTTATCAGTAGTTACCTCCTTAAATGTATTGAGATCTTCCCTGTAGACAAGCGACAGTTTGATTGGATCGACCAAGAGAGGTCAATTAATTCATTTGTTACCAGTTTACAGGCAAGAGCAAAAGAGACACAGTAGGTGATCGAGCTGAGAGTAAAAACCTCCTGACCGTTCTTTCTTGTGTTTTTCAGGAAAAAACTGTAGCTCGTTGAATGATTAAAGTTCGCGGCGGGGAAGGGTTGACACAGGTGCACAGTCGTTTAACTTTCTGTGTTATAGATCCAGTATTCTGCACCAAATGTTGATTTGTGGCTTAGGATCAGAAATATGATGTGAGTGGGCCACAGACTGATCTGCTAAAGGAATAGGTATGGTCTTTTGTGCCGTGAATGTCACTTTAGAGACCTCGCAGGCAGTCGCATACTGACGCGTAGCATGTGATGAGAAATCGGAACTGACAACGACAAAGAAAACCGAAATAGACAGTTCCCGATCGCAAAAAAAGAACAACGGGCCCGTGGCTGAATGGAAGTGCTAACGACTCTATTACCAAAGTTGGCGAGTCACCAATTGGGATTGGGATTGACGATGGCTTGTCTGTTCCACTTTATCAACATATGCAACACGTCACCATGCGCACAACTGCGAGGGCCCTTAAATGAGCTGAAGGGCAAAACGGAACGTATGTGCTCCTTAAGCAGATTGGTTAGCCACAAACCATCCTCATATTCTCGATCGCCACCGATAAAAAAATGGGCCAGTATCTCAGTGTTAGTGCGTACGACTCAATCACCAAGGGTCGCGTGTTCGAATGGCAACAGGTAAACACTTGGAATTGGGTATAACTGGCTAATAACGTGAAAAGGCCAGAATTAACCATTTCGTTCTCCCTTGTCTTTGTCGGTTCTATTTTGTTGACATATTTATTTATTTAGAATTTATATTTGGTTAGCACCGGCAAGGCACTGTCTTAGCAAACATTAGTAACAAAATAAAGTTATGACAATTTGTGCAGATAAAATGTACAAATACATTACTTGTCCTGCTATATCAACAGTAAGCGATGTTTTAAAATTAATGGTGAACTAGAAAAAATAGGCAGTGAAAAAAACTCCTACCATAAAAAATGGAGGCAGAGTTCAATAAACTTTCATTTTTTTAAAAAGAAGGTAGGAG